>PGWS01030388.1:0-21360 GCA_002896235.1 Cicer reticulatum | reverse complement strand
TATATATATGTTAGGGAATAATCATATTATGTTAAAACACGTGCTACCTTCAAGTCACCTAGGAATTCTCCATTCGAATACCTCCAAGGTCTAACAATCTTGCCTTAAGGCTCCATAGCAGACCGCCACGATGAAACTCATTTAGTTGTACTTCATCAGAATCACTAGACTTGTCAGACCCTACCTATATGATGACAAAATAATCTTCACTTCACAAATTCTCAATATTTATTTTCTCTCCTCGTTGACCTATGATACTCCATTAAGACTGTCACCTCAAACACAATTTGAAATCACCATTATTTCATCAACTATGAGGTTACTTCAATATTCTCATCACAACATCACTATCATTAATTATATCTCATCAGATAAACTCATCAAAATTTTATAGTATCACTATCATCAATGATAAATTACCACATAGACTTATAACAAATTTATAACACCATTATTATTAATTATATATCATCATAATCACATAAACTTATCAAAAAGCATCCACCTTTAATTATCAAATCACATAAATACGTCTAATCAAACATATACATAAAATTCATTTGACATCCAATATCACAATAATATCAAATATCACGCATTTAATAAAAATAAATCAAACATCACAATAACATTAATACCACACATTTAACGAAGTTAAATGTATCAGCACCTTATAAATATTTATATTCCATATTTTAATCTCACAATTCCCATATTTTTATATTAATCAATTTATGACTCAAAGGGCTACTGCCGTACGCAGCGAGCCATGAATGAATTGTTGGGAAATACAGTTTTTCCGTTCATCTCACGTTATATTATACTCATGAATTCAAATGTTCTATCACCTCTTATATTATTTCGACGCTTTCACACACGAATATGATTCCACGAGCAAACAACTTTTGTTCTTTGACTCTTTGTCCTTCAATCGATCTAACTCGACAGTTTATGGGTAAACGTCAAAAGACACTCTAAAAATTAATTTCGAAATCCGATCAAGAAAACTTACCATAAATCATAAAATCAATCAATGGATAAAATATCCATTTTTCACACTATCGTTTTTGCATTGGTTTCACTCAAATCGGACTTAAGGTGAAGAAGTACGATGCAAAATAAGGAATTTTATAAACGGAAAAATCGGGTATTTTAGAGTGAAATTTGGATGGTTAAAAATATGAGGAAGTATGTTTATTTGACTACCTAAATGAATAAAACAACATACTGAAATTTGGATGAGAACGGAGAAAATTTTCCGGAAAGTTATCGATCATCGATGCCAATTGTCCTCTTTTTTTCTCAAATTGCAGCAGTCCAATTTCTTTAGGTGCAGCTCTCTTTGTGGTATATTTCCTTCTTTTCACTTTTCAATTAAATTCTTTTTTTTAATTAATTAATTAGGGTTTACTCTTGCATATGAGCTTAACCCATATAATACATTCTACTACTTTTATTTATTTATTTTACCAAAACTCCTTTTTTAACTCCTTTTTTTTAAAATAAAATTTAATTACTGAAAATAATTAATAATTTCAAACTAATATTTTTATTTAAAATAAAAACAATTGATCTTTTAAAATACATTAATAACCAAAACTCTCATATTCAAATTAATCCCTATAATAATACTTATTTTTCTAAATACTCAAATTAAAATATTACCATCATTAGAGAATAATCGAAATTATAAAATAAATAAATATAACATCAACACTTTATATTAATTACTAAATCTTAATAAATATATATGATATCACAATGTCATAACAAGTATATAAAAATAAAGGAAATCAAACATAATATCACTACTATCTCAAGATAATTATTAAAAAATTAAATAACTTAAATAAAAAAATATATAAAAATTGAAAATAACTCTGTATGTACTTAACATCAGTCAAACCACACATAAAAAATTACCATTAAAATGAGTAACACGTATATGCTCGTAGTGAAATATTGATTAAAATCTTATTCTTTAAAAAGCTATTACATACTAATAATATCTATGTATTTTTTAAACACGATATATATAAATCATAAAAATATAAATATTTATATTGTATTTATGTCGCTAATATATAATATGTATCAAACTAGTGCATCATAGAAATACATTCATATACACGAACATTTAGTCACAAATTTATCTCAACATATATTATAAATAATTTTCATGTAAATTAATTATTTAAAAAATCCTATTTAATTAATAAAAATAGTTTATTATAAATTAGGGTGTTACAATTCTCCCCTCTAAAAGATTCAAACTAATCACAATCAAGATTCAAACTTAGTCTATTAATATTTTTAAGGCATTTATTACTCAACTAAGCACAATATGGTCAAAAATCAATTAGTTTAGCATGATAAACTATACATGACACAATAAATCAATTATATTAATAACACATCATATTCGCAACAATCGAGCATAACAACATCAGTAGCATCAAATAACACATCAGATCAATACACTTTTACGGTTCGTAACTAAACTTCTCAAATAATATGTGTATTTGTGATTTACTCTCTTTAAAAGAATGTCTAAATCCAATACAATAATTACTTCTCACAGGTTTCACAAAGTTAGACTATAGAAAAATCATATTAAAATATTTCATACCTTCAAGAATTACCAAATAGAAATGCATATAACAACTCACTCACATTACAATAATTAATCTTTAAAAAAAAAAATGGTGTGTATAATCATAGTGAAATAAAATAAATATTACATATATAGTTAAACACACTCAAAGTCCAACTTATTCAAGTCTTATAAACAAATTCATTTATAGACTCACTACAATGTTCTAGTCTTTATGAAATGAGAGAAATAGGAAAGAACATAAAGTACTTCAACATATGTCCTTTATTTATTACAGTACAAGTTACTTAGAAGATTCAAACATACTTAATTGTATGTTTAATTAAAGCTACACACCTTCCCAATCATTAATATTCACCCTGCATAAACAGATACCACTCATTCAATATTATGTCACATAGACTCATAGTCACTCAGATTGTTAAGATATGATAATGGTTTTTAACTATCAAAAATAAAATTTTATAAGTATTATCTAACGATAATACATTGTTCTTGTTGCACTCTGTTTATCGACGATGAGTCATCGGTAACTAGTTCCTCTTACTCATGTAGTCAACTACTGAAGTAACCATAATTGTGAATCATCCAATTCAAGCATGGGTAATTAAAAGTAACTTTAACGTGGTTCAGGAGTGTGAAGGCGGCGCACAATCCCAATCAACTTTCAAGAAAGGACAATTACCATTCACAGTATGATATTTTGTATCAACAAGTCATTCGATATATAAGAATCATATAAGAATTCTCCCACCTTATAGATGCTCTCTGACTATTCTAAACTTGATACGCTAATTACCAATAATAATAGACACTTAAACGAAAACAATTTGATATTAACATAATCATAATACTCATTCACATATACTAATCCAAACATTAGCACCAAATTTTTTTCATCTCATAAAGCGTCAAACGATGTAGCAATCCTACATAGATACTCTGAATTCAACTGCTCTCAAATTGTGTCACGATTATATTTTCCTTTTGAGACAACTCTTTCATCACTTATAAATTATACAATAAAACTAACAGATATAAGATTTCTAACAATTTACTTGTTACTTTAATCATCGAAAACTCATTTCCAAATAGATTAATCATATATAAAAAATTAATTATTTTCACTTATATTTGAATGAAAGAAATTACGTTATATATATTATAGAGTTAGATATAGATATGATAATAGATAGAGATAGATAGAAATTTTCCCTAGTTAACATCTTCTAAAGAATAGTTCTAATTTATTTTCTTATTTCTGGGCAAAACTGACAAAAGCAAAGTGTTATATCTAGTATACATTAAAGTAAGTACACATGAAAAAGCATAACATAATTGGTTACGATAATGAATACATTAATTCACAAATTTACAAAAAACAGACTCTTTCACACTAGCTTACTCAACATGTTTATAGATACACACTCAGTTTCTATCAAGCCACAAAATTGGTCTAAAAAGCATAACCACACAGATTTTGAAGGCATGTTCTAATCTTAAAAATTGCAGTCCCTAATAAAAAAAACTGCCAATTTTATATTAAAAATACAATTCTACTAAAAAAAAACATATCTACTCATAAAAATACATAGATTATAGAGAATCAAAAGTTAGATAACTTTTCTCAACTTTTGTTTTTCTTCTTTTACTTTTCCTTTTCCTTACCAGTAAACATTTTATATTGACTTTTTTACATAAGACCATTATAAAATCACTTAATAGTTACTAAAATATAAACTCTAACGTCAAGTTAAACATCAATTGAGTTCATAATATTAGGGGAATAAATAGTTATTCACACACAAATATTCCTCAACACCTCACGATTCAATATATCCACCTAACTACCCCTCTAAACCAACTCATAAAACAACTCCTTTTTTATTTTCTTAAAAACACCACATAGTAAACTATGGTGTTAAATTTCAGCTATTTAAAAATTAAATAAAATCAAATTGTGTAGAATTATTTTTTTTTTTTCTAAAATCAATAAAAATTCAAACTCTCAATTTATTTCTTTAAAATATCATTGAGTAATGTTAAACCAAAAATTTATTTTATTTACAAAAAAGTCAACTTTAACTCTTCAAAATGTAATTTTTTAAAAATTCTAAGTTTTTTCGAACTCTAATTGCTCAAGCAATTATTATTATTAATAATATGAATTTGATTTCATTAACAAGATCAATTTTTTAATAATCATGTTGGTGTAACAACCAAATACAAGGTATGTCAATCATTAATGTAAAAGAACTCACGATTTGCCAAGAAGGGATCCTATACTCGAAATGTTTTGGATTTGCTTGCTTTCTCAGCTCTTAGCTCTTCTTCCCTTTTATACTTTGGTTCGATTTATAGATCTCCCAAATGTTGCTTGATCTTCTTATGGTTAGGCGATTAGTGTGGTCAGTAATGGATCTTGAGATGAAGATAGGGACATGCAATGGGTTGACATGTGTAGAAGACTTAGAAGTAATTTTGGAAATTATAGACAATAAAAGATTGCTATGGCATCGAGAGAGACGCGTTATGAACCAGTAACGGTCCGTAATATGGTGTTTTTTAAATGTTTGAGATAAGCTTGGATTTGCGTTGGTGGAAAACAAAGATTGTGCAATCGGTTGGTTGATGATATGACATGGAAGATTTTGTAGGTTAAGGCATCCAATGAGAGAGCAAAATAGAGAAATAAAGGGTGTCATGTTCTTTCCTTGTCCAATGACTAATCAATGTTATTCGCTCAGTAAAATAAATAGTTAAATTAAATGATGGGTATTTTTAGAGAAACTATCATTATATATTAGAGGAAGTAGTACATAGTTTGATTATTATTCGTTTTTGATTCTAAAAAATGAGGCTAATATATATATATATATATAATATCATCTGTAGATTATTCTAGACTGAGTTAATAATTCGTACTTTGATTTAAGACTTAATTGGCAAAATTGGTCATACTATTTTCACCAAAAGATAAAAAATTGACTCATCTATTTAAATCCATATAAAATAGTCAAATGACATTGAGAATACTCATTGATTGGGAAACATTTATAACAAGAGTTTCTAATATGGAGACCAAAACTGCATTTAGAAAAGAGATAAAAAAAAATATTGGAAAAAATTTAAAGGACTAAATACATTTAAATTTATTTTATATAGCTAAAACAACTTATGAGTAATATTTAAATATCATTTAAATAAGTTTACTATATTTTTATAATTTAATTAGTGCATTTAATTTACATATAGTTAAAAGAACATTTAAACTTTTTTCATCCTATAAACGAATGCAATATCAATAAACTTGATTAACATATAATATTTAATTTAATTTCAAAAACTTACTAGTACTCTAAGATTTTGATACAAAAAGTCATTTCTAATTAAATAAGTAAAAATACAACTTATAACATCTCATTTCCTGTATCACCTATCAGAGTGGGCTTCTTTTCAACCTTGAACTTCATGAACTGATAACATGTAATAACTGCAATTTCGCAACACCTGACCAAGTCAGTCAAACACATAACACAAAGGAAGTGAGTTCGAAA
This sequence comes from Cicer reticulatum, assembly GCA_002896235.1. Lineage (NCBI taxonomy): Eukaryota > Viridiplantae > Streptophyta > Magnoliopsida > Fabales > Fabaceae > Cicer > Cicer reticulatum. Next base: position 15,189 of record PGWS01030388.1, on the reverse strand, counting down.
TCCATCTTGATAGTAAATATATAGGAAGAAAAACACGCAAATAATTATAATAAATTATATCATACACATCGATGATATATCAAAATATTCAAGAAAATAATATAGTATCTGTAATGTCAAATCACTCAAGTAAAAATCAATATTATATCGTCATATCATCAAATTATCTAGGGAGGAATTACTTATCACCCTTGGTACAATTAATCACAACAAAATTATAACAAGATAACTGCAATGCCAGTGCATGAACATTAGACTATATTTCTTCTCCATTTTGGTTCCATTCTAACTATGAAATACTTGGTTAGGAGGCTTGATATTATGCCGCCCGCAGTGAACAAACCATTTAAATTGGTCTTGTCCTTATAGACCCCTCAACTCAACACAAGACACATATATTATTTGAATCAAGTTGATTTTATACTTAGAGTTTTGATGTTAACAAAAGTATTTTATGAGAACAATATATTTGACTTTTGAAGAAAATAGAAAATAAGATTTGATTCGAATTTATGCTTGAAGAAAATATTTGACCAAGTTGAAAAAGGAAGATAGGGTCATTATGTTTTTGAAGAAAATCTAAAATAAGATTTGATTCAGATTTATGATTGAAGAAATTTTTTGACCAAGTCGAAAACAAGATATGAGTCAATGTTTTGAAGAAAATCTAAAATAAGATTGGATTATGATTTATGATTGAAGAACTTAAAAGATCTTTGACCAAAGTTGAAAATAAGATCTTGTCAAGATTTGATCAATATTTATCACAAGAAGATATGAATTATTTACTAAAAGATTTGATCAACATTTATCAAACACAAAATATGAAGAAAATCATCTGAAGGATTTATAAACTCCACCTGAACAAAATATGAACATAATCAATCTAGAAGAACTGCACATAATTGGATTTCATAAATAAAGAATTGGCTAAAGAACATATTTTCAAAAAAGCATCTTGTTCTTAACAATTTTTGAATAAGGTCATTGTTGACCAAGCTAAGAATGAAGAGATATAATTCAGAATTAAACAAGAACTAAATTGAAGCCCTAATTTTATCTATAATGATACTCAAGGTTGAAGGGGAAGATCATCAAAAAATCAGAAAAGAGGAGAAGAACTCAGTTCAAATTCTAAATTCATCTTAGAGTTCAAATAGAGAAACACTTGTTCGAATGAGAATTATTTTCTGAGTGTTTTTTCTTAAAGTGTTAAGAGTTATTTTGAAATCAACTTAGTTAGAAGCAAACACTTAAAGATCCAGCCTTTGTATCTAGCCCAATCGCGGTTTAGTTCGTTCTTCAATCTGGGTTGTCAGATTTGTTAGGAAAAGACTTGGATTGTAATGTCTAAGGTGGTTTAATTCCTCAAAAGCCTAGTGTTCTCAAGTTGTTCGGGAAGACTAGCTTGGAGAGTCAGGTGCTTTGTAATTCAAGGTCTTTTTAATTAGTAGATTAAAGCCTTTTGAATGAGAGGACTGGATGTAGCCAAGTTAGTGGTAAATCAGGATAAATTTACATGTCTCAATTATTTATGCTTCATAGTTCGCTGCCCTCTGAACCAGATTGTTTCTTATCAAAGTAATTCATAAAAAACCAATCATCCTTCATCAAATAACAAAAAGTTATCAACTTTGTCAAACACAATTCAAACCTCGCCATGGGTCCAACTTGTGGAACTTCAAACCCTTTGAGATTAGTTGTACAATTGTAAAGTAGTGCCAATTTAATTAATTATAATTTGGGTTAAACAAGTATTATTCGTCCCTATCAAATTTTGAAAATTTGTTTATAGTCCCTATTAAAAAAATCATATATTGTAGTCCTTACAAAATTCTTATTCAAGCAGTTTTAGCTCTTGTTGGAGCATCAACATGAGTTAATGAATGATTGTTTTTGATATACATGCTTACAATACTAAGAAAAGTTCCTCCGTAAAAAATGACCTCAGAAGTTTATTTTAGGTCCATATTCAAATGACTTTTATCTTAAACATAAGACATTTATAAAATTCATTAACTCCTGTAAATTAAAAAATTATATTATGTGCAAATGAACTTTTTAAAATGTTGTAAAACAGACTGCAAAAAAAATCAATCCAAAATTTAAAAAGAAAGTGCATAATTTCTATGGACTAAAAAGTTCTTAACCCTAATAATTTCACTCCTCACTAATTATAAAAGAAAAATCATGATGATAATATAATAAAATAAAATTTTATAAGTTTTTCAATGGCTGGCTTGCAATTATCTAGTACTTGATAATCATAAAAATCTTAAATTTAAAGATATTAATTAAAAATAATAAATACCATTGAATATTATATCTAAAGCTAATTTAGCAAGCATGACCGTGATGCAATTAACAATGCTCATAAAACAAATATAATTTCTTTGATACAAATAAAACAAAAAGGATTACAAGGTCATTGTTATGAATAATTAAAATAAAAAGATTGTATATTGAGACTAAATATATCTATATTCATAGTATGATAAGTTGAGATAGAATTACCTTATTTTTGTAAAGATACAAATTCAAATTTTAAAACTTTTTATATGTTTGATATGAAACACACAAAGAGATAGATCATAAAAAATTTAGTCGATAAAAAAGAATAGTTATAGATTGTGTTCGTATACTCAAACCCCCTAATTATGAAAACTTCAAAGTATGTTTTCAACTATAGAACATAAAACTTTAAAAATGATTTTCTTCTATTTCTTTTCTCAAGAAATAAATATTCAAGTAAGTTCTGGCAACATGAACTTTTATTATAGTGACACGACATTCATGTGATAGCTAAGTCCATATCTTAATTTTATATAATTATTGTTTGACTCAAGGATTATTTTAAAACACTTAACTAAAAATAAAAATCTCTCAACTGCCTCATTAATAGTGTCTATGTTGTAAGTACAAATTTTGATCATCAAACGTTTAGTTAGTAGAAGCAATGATACACATCATATCAGAAAATATGGAATCGACGGATGTCTAATCCGTTGGAAATAAAAGTAATGACATACATTGTTGAAATATATTTAACCCTTGAAACAATACTACTAATAGTAACAATCATATGCATGTTTGGATAATGTCTTAAGAAGCAACACAAACTATATAATTTGGATGAATTTCAAAAACTTTTCTACATTTTATAGCACATTTCTCAATACAAATGATTTCACCGTTGTACTATCTATTTGTTTAGTTCTTGAAGAATCATAACCTTTTGCAACATTAAACACAACTATTGTCATAATCATGACTACAATCATGACAATATTTTTCATCTCACTCTTTCCCATACTTAATCTTCTCTAAGTAAAAATTGATTTTCTCCAAGTATATGTTAAATTGATTGGATAATATAATTTAATTGAAAAAAAGAACATCCATTTATAAACAGAGAAAAATAAATTTGACCTAAAATTTTACATCATAACAACACTATATACATCAGGCTCATAAATTTAGAATTGTCACTTCTCAATTTCTTATTTTGTTATAGGAACATATTAAACATACAATTAATAATTGTCTCTTCTAGAATATGACGTAGTTTATAGTAAATAAGAATTTAAGACTAAACAAATTAAGTTGTATGTACTTGGTGTAAAACTAATTTGTGACACAAATGTTTAATAATATTTAACCACTAATATGTCATAATATTATTATTCCTAACATACCTTAAAAATATCTTAATTTTAAATCATGCACTGACGTATGCAAAAACCAAATTCAAGTTTAGCATATAAACTAAACTTTTATAAAAACGGATTAACTGAATCATTTAAGAATTATGCAGTGACTGTCTAAAATTAAATATTAGGCACATAAAGTTTCGTATTTTTTTTTAAAGTGTTCAAAATATTATATTTTGTTATTATATCACTTTTATATAAATTATTTGTAAGTATGTCGGAAAATTCATGACGTGAGTCTAATTGTATTTAATATTTTACATTGTAAAGGTAAAAGCTTCTTTAACAACTACATTGAAAAAGGAAATTTATTTGAGTCAAAATGATAATGATGGTCGGTAAAAATGCTTTTGAAATCACAAAAAATTAGAATATTAATTTGAATAATTTGGAGTGTTTAATATAGTTTGAATATGTTTTTATTAATTTTTGGAATATGTTATATATATTAGAGATCTTAATTTTTTGTATTAAATTCATTGACATTATCTATTATAATATACATATTCGTATATAGAAAAATTTCAAATTTTCGGTATATTTGTTTGAATTCGTCCAATTCATATCTTTTTATAATTTATATTTTATTTGAAATAATGATATTGATGATGTCCTTTAGGTGTTAGTTCAAGGAAAAAAGTTTGACTTTGTAACTTCATCCAATGGTCAATAGTGCAAATTTAGTTAATAGTAACTTGGATTAAATAAGTTATTGTCTTTATCAAGTTTTGAAAATTTGTTTTTCAGTCTCTGTTAAAATAAATCACATATTTTAGTTCTTACACAATTAATACGCAAACAGTTTTAGTCCCTGTTGGAGTATCAACATGTCTTTTTGAACAATTGTTTTTACATATATGTTTACAACACTAAGAAAAGTTCATCTGCAAAAAATGAACTCAAAGATTATTTCTAGGTTCATATTCTAAGGACTTTTATGTTGAATATATGAATTTAAAATATTTAATTCATCCCAAGTTAAAAAATTATATATCTCCTCTGCAGACTACACTTGAACTTTTAATAATGTTCTGAACAAGTTAGCAAAAACAACTGTAGAATATTTTCACAGTGACTAAAACATGATTTTGTTTTACAGCGACTAAAAACAAAAGTTCAAAATTTCTAAGTAATACAAATTATTTAACCCTAATAATTTACTCATCCGTAATTATTAAAAAAAAAATAATCACGACGATAATATATAAAATAAATTTTATAAGTTTTTCAATGGCTGTCTTGCAATTATTATCTTTACTTTATAATCATAAAATCTTAAATTTAAATTATATCAAATAAAAATGATAAATACCATTTAATATTATGTCTAAAACTAATTCAGTTTTCTTGATTGAGACTAAATGTATCGATATTAATAGTATGATAAGTTGAGTTCTAATTATCTTATATTTTGTAAAAGTTACAAATTTAAATTTTAAAATTTCTTATATGTTTGATACGAAACATATATATAAAATTAATAGTTACAGATTGTGTTCATATATTCAATTCCCTTATTATGAAAACTTCAAAGTATGCTTCCAACTATAGATGGTAAATTCTAAATATAAGATAGCACAACCATGTGATAATTAGACGTGATTGTTTTATCATGGTGTAGTTGTCTACTTGTCCTTTTTGTTTCAATCATATTAGGGATTTTGGTTTCTCTCTATCAAACAACAAATACCTTTTTACCTCGATGGACCTATGAGTTATGGTAAATTTGAGGGCTAAAGCACATAACACTTCCAAGTGCCAAGGACCTCAAGAGTTTTCAGTTATAATTTTAATAGTTAAATTATACAATTGCCTATTGCCATTAGAAACCTAATTTTTTTGAAAAAACTATTTCCCAGTCAACTTTTTATTTGTTTGATTATTATAATATATCTTTTTTAATATAAAAGCATTTTGTTGTACTTTTAAGAATATCTTAAAGATTAAGCAGTAGTATATATTTATGGTTAAGTACTATTACTAAAACTATCCACAGAAATAAATTAGAATTGTCAAAATAAAAAAAAAATAGTAGAAATAAGTACAAAAATATATTAATTTAAACAATGAAGACATTATATTATTTATTACATGAAGAAATTACAAATTTTTGAAAGAAGCTTTAAAAGATGAAGAAATATGAGGTAACTCGATTAAGCTAAACACTCCACAATGACAAAGAACGGATATGGTGTCAGAGCAATGTTTAGCTTAAGAGTAAATTTATTTAAGTCCGTGAAAGTGAGACATCAGATACAAGTTATTTATTTAAAATGTATTATGACAATAAAATAAACACAATTTCTTAAGTCCATAATCTTCAGAATGATTGATTCTAACATTTAACATATACTATTGCTCTTGCAAGATTCCAAACATGTATTCATGATGGAATTTACGGCACGATCATCTGAAAATAAAAAACATTAAAATCATGTAAGAAGCACAACTATTTTAATTAATGATTAAATACATTTAGTACCTTACAAATTATGTAATATCTAATTTTAATACCACAAATCTCGAACGTTTGGATTTCAATTATTGTACATTTTAAAATTATTTCTTTTATTTCTTTTAGAGTCTCAAGAAATAAATATTCAAGTAAGTTCTTACAACATGAACTTTAATTATAATGACACGACATTCATGTGATAGCTAAGTTCATATCTTAATTTTATATAATTAGTGCTTTTACCCATGAAATATTTAAAACCAATTAAATAAAAATAAAAATTTCTCAACCGTCTCATAAACATCACGTCATTAATAATGTCTATTTTGTAAATACAAATTTTGATTGTAAAACATTCAGTTAGCAGAACCAATGGTACACACCATATCAGAAAATGGGGAATCGAAGGATGTCTAATTTATTGGGAAAAAAATTTTATGGACAAAACTAGTTGAAAATATATTTAACCTTGAATCAATACTACTAGCTTATAAGATGCGTTTCACGAAATATATAATAAAAGAGGTAAAATTTGATCTTACCAAAATCAGCTTCATTGAACTTGGGAGAAGCACAACTAGTAGTACAATCATATACTTCTTTAGATAATGTCTTATGGCAAGTCAATAATCCACAAGCACCAACACATGCTATATAAACTGGACGAATTGCAAAGACTCTCCTACATTTTACAGCACATTTCCCCATGCAAATGATTTCACCGATTGTACTTTTTGTGTCATTAGTTCTTAGAAAATCATCATCACCTTTTGCAAAATCAAACACACCATTGTCATAATCATGACCACAATCATGACAATATTTTTCATCTCACTCTTTTCCATAATTCTATTCTCTAAGTAAATATTGATTTTCTCCAAATATATGTTAAATTTGATTGGACAATATAATTGAAAAAAGAACATCTATTTATAAGCATAGAAAATAAATTTCACCTAAATTTTTACATCATAACAAAACTATATACATCATGCCCATAAATTGTGTCACATTCAATTTCTTATTTTGTTATAGCAACATATTAGAAATACTATTAATAATTGTCTCTTCTAGAATATGACGTGGTTTATAATAATATGAAAATTAACACTAAACAAAATTAAGTTAGATGTATTTAGTTGTAAAACTAAATCATTTAACAGTTATGCATTGGCTGTTTAAAAATTAAATAATTAGGCACATAAAATTTAGTATTTCTTTTACAATGTTTTCCAAATATTATATTTTTTTAATTATGTCACTTTTTATTATAAATTATTTGTAAAATATGTTTAATATCCACGAGGTGAGTCTGATTGTATAATTGTGTTTTAAATATTTACATAGTCAAAGTAAAAGGCTTTTTTAAAAAATTATTTCAAAAGGAAAAATTTTATTAGTCAAAGTGACACAAATAGTTGTGATAAATGCTTTGAAATCACAAACGAATTGAAAATATTTAATTTGAATATATTTTGTAATCTGTTTAATTTAGTTTGAATATGTTTTTATTATATTCATTAACATTATCTATTATAATGAAAACATTTTTGTAAATATAAAAAATTTGAAAATTTCATTTAATTTGTTCGAATTTCGGCCAATTCATATCTATTCGTACTTTATATTTTATTTGAAATAAATGATAATGATGAAGTCCATTAGGTGTCGGTTTATGGAAAACAGTTTGACCTTGTAACTTCGACGACTTCAAATCCCTTCGAGATTAGTTGTACAATGGTAAGTAGTGCCAATTTAGTTAATAGTAAATTTATTTAAATAAGTTTATCGTTCCTATCAAATTTTAAAATAAATCACATATTTTTAGTACTTACAAAATTATTATGAAAACACTTTTAGTCCCAGTTGGAGCATCAACCCTGTCCTTTTGAACAATTATTTTGCATACATGTATACCACACTATGAAAAGTTCCTCTCCAAAAAATGAGCTCAAAAGTTTATTTTTAGGTTCATATTCTAGAGACTTTTATCTTGAATATATGATATTTAAAATATTGAAATTTAATTCGTATCAAATTAAAAATTTATATATCTGTACAGATGAACTTTTAAAAAGCTTTTAAATATGTAATGAAGTGAAGTATCTTCATTTGCAAAGATTAAAAAAAAAGTTGTAGAATAATTTCGTAGTGACTAAAACATGATTTGTTTTATGGGGACTCCTTTTGAAAGTTCAAAGTTTTTTATGGAATAAAAAGTTATTTAAATCCATATATTTTACTCTTCCTAATTTATAAAAAAATCATAACCATGATGATAATATATAAAATAAATTTTATGCAAGTTTTTCAATAGCTGTCTTGCAATTGATCTCGGTAACTTTATAATCACTAAAAATCTTAAATAAAAGATATTAATTAAAAAGCTAAATACCATTAAAATATTTATGCCTAAAGCTAATTTAGCAGGATTATATGACCCATGATGCAATTAACTATCTTACCGTAATGCTCATAAAAGCAATATATGCTCTTTGATACAAATAAAAGAATCAAATAAGGTCATGTTATGAAATAAAATAAAAGAGAGATCCTCGTATTTTATATTTTAAATAAATTCAAATTTCTTGATTGAGACTAAAATGTATCTATATTCATAGTATGATAATAAGTTGAGATATAATTATCGTTATTTTGTTAAAGTTACAAATTCAAATTTTAAAACTTCTTATATCTTTGATAAGAAACATATAAAAAAGATAGTTCATAAAAATTTTAGCAAATAAAAAAGAATAATTACCGATTATGTTCGTATACTCAATTCCCTAATTATGAAAACTTCAAAGTATGCTACCAACTATAGAACGTAAATTCCAAAGGTAAGATAGTACAATCATGTGATAATTAGACATGATTGTTTTACCATGGTGTAGTTGTCTACTTGTCCTTTTTGTAGCACACTATGAGTTATGGTAAATGTTGGAACATAAGTATGTTATAGTGTGAATTTAAAAATGTGTTGAAGTCCCACATTGGAAAGAAATATTTTTTGTAAATTTAAGTGGAAGAAACTTGTTTTTTAAAAATTCAAGTCCCACATTGGTAAGAATATTTTTTGAAAATCCCACTTTGAAAAACTATCATATTTTGTGTAGTTTCAATTCTATACATACTAAAGTCCCACATTGTTTAGAAAAACATATGTGACTTTGCTTCCATCACTATATAATGAGTTTCAAGCTATTGTGAAAAGTACACAAAGTTTGATGTTTTTCCCAACTTTCTCTTTTCTCCTCTTATATTCTGCTCGCCTAATTTTCGAGCCACTTCTCCCCTTTCTTTCTGTCCCTTCGGTTTAGAGCAGTTATTATGCGCAGTCCCTTCGGTTTTTAAAGCGGTTATTATGCCGCAGTCCCTTCGGTTTTAAAGCGGTTATTATGCCGTAGTCCCTTCGGTTTTAAAGCGGTTGTTATGCCGTAATTCTTTTGGCTTTTTGAGCGGTTGTTATGCCGTAGTTCTTTTGTTTTTAGAGCGGTTGGCCTATGCCGTATCACTTTATTTTTTTAGAGCGGTTATTATGCCGTAGTCCATTCGTTTTTGTCTTTTTGAGCGGTTATTATGCCGTAGTTATGAATGGTCATAGTACCATATTGAAAGTGACTTTAATTGTCATATTGAGAGTGGCTTAAATTGCCATATTGAGCGTGTAATTCTAGAACGGTTTTCTACGGTGCAGTGGAACTCCGATACAGTGAATCTGGGCTGTTTTATCCTAGGGACTTCGTGGTTGATAGTCTGCCTTGCACAATTTGGGCAGTGCCGCCGAAACGTCTTAAAGAGAGCGACCTAGTCTGCGACTCAACCCAGTAATATCTTCGGTGGCATAAATGTGAAATTTTAAATAGTTTTTGAAACTCAAAATCCAACAATTTTAAGACGTTTCGTTCTGCCATGTCAACCGAAGAGATTACTGGATTTGGTTATGTTGCCTCTCATTTCGATAAACTGTTTCAGTTTGAAGCGAATAGAAAAGGATAAAACAGTTGGAGAATTAACCCATGAGAGAATAATGATAAGAATTATATTCTTAATCGACTTGTTGATGATCTGTATAACTATTACAGTTCCAACTATAATGCGAGATATGTTTGAGATACTCTAAGTAAGTTGTGACTGCTACCTAGAGTATCAGAGAAGTATCAGATGTCCGATGACAGGTACATGGAGGTTGACAGATCCGTGGAGGCACATGGAGGTTGACAGATTCGTGGAGGTGGAGGCACACTCCCGTAAAAATTCAGAAGATAATTCATGAGATAAGCTACTAAGGTACGTCATTCATGGCATATTTAAATTAAAACATTGAAATTTAATATGTCTCTTTTGTTTGAATGTTGAAATCAATAAAATGTCTGTTTATGCATACATGTTGTGTGATTTTAATTTGACATGCGCTAGACTATGTGATGTGAACACATCTGATTTCAAAATTAAGTAACTTAGTTTTAATTCTAAAGTTATTGTTAAATGATTTTGGAAAATGTGATTTTATAGTCAAGCTAAAATAACAAAGAGTTCACATAAATATGTAGTTAGAGAATCTAAGTCTTTAGATTTATTACACTTTGACATATGTGAACTTGATGAGACGTTACCAAGAAATGAAAAATAAAAGTGAAACGCTTGGCATGTTAAAGATTTACATCTGACATTGAAAATCAATAGTATAAAGATTAAGAGATTCCAAGTATGATTCTATTTTAAATGAGTTTTATAAATTGTCTGGAATTATACATGGACAACTGCACCATAATTATTTGAAGTGAATGGTAAATTTGAAAGAAAAAAAAGGAAATAGAACTCTTATTGAACTAGTTGTTGCTAGTATGTTTAACTCTAGTACTACATCTAATTGGTGTTGAAGAAAATATATTGTTTATTTGCTATGTTTTGATAGAGTTCTTAAATCTAAAAACAAAACATCTCCTTATGAGATAGTGAAGAAAAGACAGTTAAACTTGTCTTATTTTTCAAACATGGGGTGGTCTGGCTTATGTCAGAATCTCCGATCCCGAGCGAGTTAAACTCCGCCAGTAGAGCCTATGAATGATAATTCAATTGGGTATGCGGTAAAGAACAAAATGTATAGGTTTTATGACCTAAACGCAAAAAGTGATCATAAAGTCAAATAAAGTTGACTTCTATGAAAATAAATCCCCTTTTAAATCGAGAAATAGTGGGGGCAGCGAACCTAGTCAAGTTCCTGTGAAATAGTGGGGCAGCGAACTTAGTCAAGTTCATGTGATAAGAAGCATTGAAAGCAATAAAAAAGACGAAACAGAAACTCGAAGGAGTAACAGAGTAAGAGTTGCTATAGATTATGGACCAAAATATATGGCTTATAATCTAGAAAGAGGATCCTGCAAATCCTAAAGAAGCTCTGTAATCATTGGATGCAGATCTATGGCAAGAGCTATAAACGATGAAATGGATTCTCTAGAGTCTAACCGAACCTGACATTTAGTATACTTGCCTCTTGGATGCAAAGCAACAGGTTGTAAATGAATATGAAAAAAAGAAACTAAAACCCAATGGAATGATTGATAAATACAAGGCACACCTTGTAGCCAACGGTTTTAGACAAAGAGAAAATATATATATAAATTATTCGACACTTTTCCACCGTTCACTAGAATGACATCTATTTGAATACTTATATCACTAGCACCTATTCTTAACTTGGTGACACACCAAATGGATGTTAAAACAACTTTTTTTAAAAAAGGTGATCGGAAGAAGAAATCTATTATGGAGCAACCTAAAGGTTTTGTAATTCAAGGACAAGAATACAGGGTATGTATGTTAGATAATCTCTGTATGTCTTAAATAAAGCTCTAAGGAAATGGCATGAAAAGTTTGATAACTTTATTATATCGAATGAGTTTAAAGTGAATGAAAGTGACAAATGTATTTACTACAAATTTGAAAATGGCATTTGCACTATCATATGTCTCTATGTAGACGAGATACTCATATTGATTCAAACATTATGCTGTAAATATTTTGAAATCATTGTTGTGTAAAAACTTTGATATGAAAGACCTCGGAGAAGCAAATTTAATCCTTGGAATCAAGATTACTAGGTCAGAAAAGGGAATTTCTTTGGATCAATTTCACTATATTGAAATATCCTAAAGAAATATAAATACTTTGACTATAAACCTGCTTGCACACCATATGATCCAATGTAAAACTTTTCAAGAACTCAGGTGAAGGTGTTAGACAAACTGAATATGCGAGCATCATTGGCAGCCTCAGGATGCCACTGATTGTACTAGACCCGGCATTGCCTATGTCGTGGGATTGTTGTGCAGGTTTACTAGTAGACCTAGTATGGAGCATTGGCACGCTATGGAAAGAGTCATGAGATACCTGAAAAGGACCATGAGTCTCGGATTACATTATCGAAGATTTCCTACTATCCTTGAAGGATACAATGATGCTGATTGGAACATCTTATCAGATGACTCCAAAGCAATCGATGACTATATTTTAATATAGCGAGTGATGTTGTATCTTGGAAATCGAAGAACAGACGATATTGGCTCAGTCCACTATGAAGTCTGAAATGATAGCACTAGCTACTACTAGTGAAGAAGCAAGCTGGTTGATATGTTTGCTAGTTGAGATCCCTATATGGGAAGATCTATGACAGATGCGTTGATCCACTTGCGATAGTACCGCGGCTATTGCGAAGATTGAGAATCGTTACTACAACGATAAGAAACGACAAATTCGTCGTAAGCACAACATTGTTAGAAAGTTATTTTCTAAATGAGTTGTTATAGTGGATCATGTACGCACTGATGAAAATTTAGCTGATCCTTTGACGAAAGGATTAGCTAGAGAGAAAGTCCAAAATACATCCAAAAGGATGGGACTAATGCCTATAGATAAATGAGTCACTTATGATGGTAACCCGACCTAAAAGACTGGAGATCCCAAGAATTAGGTTCAATGGTAATAACAAGTCATAGTGATATGAGATGAACATGCTATGTTTAAAATGAGAAGCATGATTCCTGAAGCGAAAAAGGATGAGATAATAGAAACTCTTAATGAGATCTATACTCTATATGGAGTGGGGTACCTAGTGGCTACAGGAGTACTCTTGATAGACTCACCTACGTGAATGTGGAAGTGGGGGCCGCTTCCTATGGAATTTCGAGGCAGAATTCCTAGACGTTCACTAGACTGGATACACTGCAGGCCCTAATGCACGGGCTTTTTAGAATACACCTAATGAAAAGGTTCTGTGTGGGTTTGATGTCAGAGATAGAGTTCAAAACTCGGTTACTCTTGTTTGAATCTGAATCTTACTCGCTATGCAAAGGTTCAAGTCGAAAGACACCTTGTTTATGCATGATCTTATAGAAGCACTTGATGCTATTTTAAAGAAAAAAAAATTTAACTTGATGCTATTTTAAGCAACTTTTTTTAAATTCAAGTGGGGGATTGTTGGAACATAAGTATGTTATAGTGTGAATTTAAAAATGTGTTGAAGTCCACATGGAAAGAAATATTTTTTTGTAAATTTAAGTGGAAAGAAAACTTTGTTTTTTAAAATCAAGTCCCACATTGGTTAAGAATATTTTTTGAAATCCCACTTTTTGAAAACTACATATTTGTGTAGTTTCAATTCTATACATACTAAAGTCCCACATTGTTTAGAAAAATATGTGACTTTGCTTCCATCACTATATAATGAGTTTCAAGCTATTGTGAAAAGTACACTAAAGTTGGATGTTTCCCAACTTTCCTTTCTCCTCTTATATTCGCTCGCCTAATTTTCGAGCCACTTCTCCCCTTCTTTCTGTCCCTTCGGTTTTAGACGGTATTATGCCCGCGTCCTTCGGTTTTTAAGCGGTTATTAGCCGCAGTTCCCTTCGGTTTAAAGCGGTTATTATGCCGCAGTCCCTTCGTTTTTAAACGGTTGTTATGCCGTAGTCCTTGGTGTTAAAGCGTTGTTATGCCGTAATTGTTTCGGCTTTTTGAGCGGTTGTTATGCCGTATTTTTTGTTTTTAGATGTTGCTATGCCGTAATCACTTTGTTTTAGACGGTTATTATGCCGTAGGTCCATTCGTTTTTGTCTTTTTGAGCGGTTTATTATGCCGTAGTTATGAATGGTCATAGTACCATATTGAGAGTGACTTTAATTGTCATATTGAGAGTGGCTTAAACTGCCATATTGAGGTGTAATTCTAGAACGGTTTTCTACGGTGCAGTGGAACTCGATACAGTGAATCTGAGCTGTTTATCCTGGGACTTCGTGGTTGATAGTCTGTCTTGCACAATTTGGGCAGTGCCGCGAAACGTCTTAAAGAGAGCGACCTAGTCCACGATTAACCCAGTAATATCTTCGGTGGCATAAATTGTGAATTTTTAAATAGTTTTTGAAACTCAAATCCAACAGTAAATTTGATGGCTACAGCCACAAAACACTTCCAAGTGCCCAGGACCTACCTCAAGAGCATTCAGTTATTATTTCTAAAAAATTAAAATATACAAATACCCTTGGCCCTCAAAAACAATTTTTTGAAAAAGTTACTTTTTAGTCAACTTTTTATTTGTATAATTATTATATATCTTTTCTAATATAAAGTATTTTATTGTACTTTTAAGAATATCTGAAAGATTTGCAGAAATATGTATTCATGATTAAGTACTATTACTAAAACTATCGACATAAATAAATTAGATTGTAAAAAAATATTACAAACAAGTATAAAAATATATTTATTCTAAACACTGAAGTCATTATATTATTTATTACATTGACGAATTACAACCTAAATTATGGAACAAAATAAGGATAGTAAATCCTCTATAATCACCAATTTCCGAAAGAAGCTTTAAAAATGAAGAAATATGGAGGTAACTCGAATAAGCTACACACTCTACAATGGCCAAAGACGGATATGGTAACAGAGCAATGTTTAGTCTAAGAGTAAATTGTTTATGCCGACATCTAATCCTCAATGCAATTCAACAATAAAAAGGTT
>PGWS01030387.1:0-18080 GCA_002896235.1 Cicer reticulatum | reverse complement strand
AATGCAATTTTATAATTAAAAATACAATTCTACTAAAAAAAAACATTCTACTCATAAAATACATAGATTATAGAATTCAAAAGTTAGATAACTTTTCAAAACTTTTGTTTTTTCTTTCTTTAGTTTTCCTTTTCCTTACCAGTAAACATTTTATTATTTGACTTTTTTTTACTAGTACCATTATAAATCATTAATAAGTTCTTAAAATATAAAACTCTAACGTCAAGTTAAACTCTAATGAGTTCATAATATTAGAATAAATCAGTTATTTCACACAAATATTCCAACACCTCACGATTCAATATTCCCACTAACCCCTCTAAACCAACATAACAACAACTCTTTTTTATTTTCTTAAAAACAACACATAGTAAACTATGGTGTTAATTTCAGCTATTTTAAAAATTAAATAAAATCAATTGTGTAGAATTATTTTTTTTTTCTAAATCAATAAAAATTCAACTCAATTTATTTCTTTAAAATAATCAAGAGTAATTTAAACAAAATTTATTTTTATTTTACAAAATAAGTCAACTTTAACTCCTTCAAAATGTAATTTTTTAAAAATTCTAAGTTTTTTCGAACTCTAATGCTCAAGAATTATTATTATTAATAATATGAATTTGATTTCATTAACAAGATCAATTTTTTAATAATCATGTTGTAACACCAAATACAAGGTATGTCAATCATTAATGTAAAAGAACTCACGATTTGCCAAGAAGGGATTCCTATACTTCGAATTGGTTTTGGGATTTGCTTGCTTTCTCAGCTCTTAGCTCTTCTTCCCTTTATACTCTGGTTCGAATTTATAGATCTCCCAAATGTTGCTTGTTATCTTCTTTTAGCGTTAGTGTGGTCAGCTAATGGATCTTGAGATGAAGATAGGGACATGCAATGGGTTAGACATGTGTAGAAGACTTTAGAGAATTTTGGAAAAAAGAAAAAAATTGATGGACGAGAGAGACGATGAACAGTAACGGTACGGTGTTGATGTTTTTTAAATGTTTTGAGATAAGGTTGGATTTGTTGGTGGAAAAAAGGGTGCAATCGGTTGGTGAAATAAAATGGAAGTTTTTGTTAGGTAAGGGTATCCATGAGAGAGAAAAATAAGAAATAAAGGTGTCATGTTCTTTCCTTGTCAATGACTAATCAATTTATTCGTGTAAAATAAATAGTTAAATTAAATGATGGGTATTTTAGAGAAACTATCATTAAATATTAGAGAAGTAGTACATAGTTGATATTTTCGTTTTTTGATTCTAAAAAATGAGGCTAATATATATATATATATATAATTCATTCTAGATGAGTTATAATTCGTACTTTGATTTAAGACTTAATTGCAAAATTGGTCATACTATTTTCACCAAAAGATAAAATTGACTCATCTATTTTAAAATCCAATATAAAATAGTACAAATGACATTGAGATAAACTCATTGATGTGGAAACATTTATAACAAGAGTTTCTAAATACGGAGACCAAAACTTCATATTTAGAAAAAGAGATAAAAAAAAAATTTGGAAAAAATAAAAGGACTAAAATAACATTTAAATTTATTTTATATAGCTAAAAACATTATGAGGTAATAATTTTGAAATATCAATTTAAATAAGTTTACTATATTTATATAATTAATATAGTGCATTTAAATTTACTATAGTTTAAAAGAACATTTAAACTTTTCATCCTATAAAACAATGCAATATCAATAAACTTGATTTAACTATAATATTTTAATTTAATTTCAAACTTACTAGTACTCTAAGATTTTGATACAAAAGTCATTTCTAATTAAATAAGTTAATTATACAACTTATAAACTCTCAATTTCCTGTATCACCTATCAGAGTGGGGCTTCTTTCAACCTTGAACTTCATGACTGATTAACATGTAAATAACTGCAATTTCGCAAACACATGACCAAGTCAGTCAAACACAAACAACAAAGGAAGTGAGTTTTCGAAATCATCTTGATAGTATAAATAAGGAAGAAAAACACGCAAATAATTATAATAAATTTATCATAACACATCATTCATATATCAAAATATTCAAGAAATATATTATCATATTGTATGTCAAAATCACTCAGTAAAATCAATATATATCGTCATATCATCCCAATTATCTAGAGGAATACTATCACCCTTGTACACATAATCACAACAAAATTATTACAAGATAATGCAAATGCAGTTGCATGAACATAGACTATATTCTTCTCCATTTGGTATCCATTCGTAACTATGAAATCATTGTTAGAGAGCTTGATATTATGCCGCCCCGCAAGTGAACAAACATTTAAATTGGTCTTGTCCTTATAGACCCGCAAAACTTCACCACAGAACTATATTATTTGAATCAAGTTGGATTTTTAACTTAGAGTTTTGATGTTAACAAAAGTATTTTTATGCGAACAATATATTTGACTTTTGAAGAAAATAGAAACATAAGATTGATTCAATTATATTGCCTTGAAAAGAAAATATCATTATGACCAATATAATAAGTTGAAATTTAGATGGAGAACTAGGACCAAGTCATATGTCAAATGTTGAGAGAAAATCTAAAATAGATTGGATTCATGATTATGATCTTGATTCAAGTGAAATTCTTGCAAGAATTGACCAATCGAGATCATGAACTAAAGATTTGATGCAATTTATCAAAACACAAAAATATGTCAAATGTTTTGAAGAAATCGTAAAAATAAGATTGGATATGATTATGATTGACAGAAGATCTTTTGACCAAAGTTGAAAATAAGATCTTGTCAAGATTTGATCAATATTTATCACAAAGAAGATATGAATGTATTTACTAAAAGATTTATTCAACATTTCTCAAACACAAAATATGAAGAAAATCAATCTAAGATTTATAACTCCCTGAACAAATATGACCATAATCACATCTAGAAGACTGCACATTGGATTCATAAATAGAATTGGCTAAAGAACATATTTCAAAAAAGCATCTTGTTCTTAACAATTTTTGAATAAGGTCATTGATTGACCAACGCTAAGAATGAAGATATTCATTCAGAATTAACAAGAACTAAATTGAAGCCTCCTAATTATCTATAATAGATACTCAAGGTGAAGGAAAGATCATCAAAAAATCAGAAAGAGAGGGAAGAATCAAGTTCAATCTCTAAATTCTCTTAGAGTTCAAATAGAGAAACACTTGTTCGAATGAGAATTATTTTCTGAGTGTTTTTTCTAAAGTGTTAAGAGTTATTTTGAAATCACTTAGTATAGAAGCAAACACTTAAAATCCAGCCTTGTGTATCTAGCCCAATCGCCGGTTTAGTTCGTTCTTCAATCTGGTTGTCAGGTTGTGTAGGAAAAGATTGGATTGGTAATGTAAGTGAGTAATTCCTCAAAAGCCTAGTGTTCTCAATTTTCGGAAGACTAGCTTGGAGAGCAGTGCTTTGTAATTCAAGGTCTTTAAATTAGTAGATTAAAGCCTTGAGATGAGAGGACTGAGATGTAGCCAAGTTAGATGGTTAAATCAGGATAAATTACATGTCTAATTATTTATGCTTTCCATAGTTCGCTGCCTCTGAACCAGATTGGTTCTATCAAAGTAATTCATTTAAAAACCAATCATCCCTTCATCAAATTAACAAAAAGTATCAACTTTGTCAAACACAATTCACCCTCGCCATGGGTCCTTCCTTCGTGAACTTCTAACCCCTTTGAGATAGTTGTACCAATTGTAAGTTATGTGCCAATTTATTAATTATAATTTGGTAAGTTAAACAAGATTATCGTCCCTATCAAATTTTGAACTTTGTCTATAGTCCTAGTAAAAAAATCATATATTGTAGTCTTACAAATTCTATAATCAAGCAGTTTTACTCTGTGTGAGCATCACATGAGTTAATGAATGATTGTTTTGAATACATGTATACATACTTTAGGAAAAGTCCTCCGTAAAAAATACCTCAGAAGTTTATTTATGGCCATATTCAAATGCTTTTATCTTAAACATAAGAACATTTATAAAATTCATTAACTCCCAATTAAAAAAAATTATATTATGTGCAAACCATGACTTTTAAAAATGTTGAATGTAAACAGACTTGCAAAAAAGATCAATCAAAATTTAAAAGAAATGCATATAATTTCTATGACTAAAAAGTCTTAAACCCTAATAATTTCACTCCTCACTAATTATATAAGGGAAAAACTCATGATGATAATATATAAATAAAATTTTATAAGTTTTTCATGGCTGGCTTTTGCAATTATCTAGTAACTTATAATCATAAAAAATCTTAAATTTAAAGATATTAATTAAAAATAATAAATACCATTGATATTATATCTAACAGCTAATTTAGCAAGCATGACCGTGATGCAATTAACAATGCTCATAAAACAAAATATAATTTCTTTGATACAATTAAAACAAAAAGGATTACAAGGTCATGTTAATGAATAATTAAATAAAAAGATTGTATATTGAGACTAAAATATCTATATTCATATAGTATGATAAGTTGAGATAGAATTACCTTATTTTTTGTAAAGATACAAAAATTCAATTTTAAAACTTTTTATATGTTTGATATGAAACACACAAAAGAGATAGATCATAAAAATTTAGTGATAAAAAAAGAATAGTTATAGATTGTGTTCGTATACTCAAAACCCCTAATTATGAAAACTTCAAAGTACGTGTTTCAACTATAGAACTAAAACTTTAAAAATATTCTCTTCTATTTCTTTCTCAAGAAATAAATTCAAAGTACGTTCTTGGCAACATGAACTTTTATTATAGTGACACCGACATTCATGTGATAGCTAAGTCCTTATCTTAATTATATAATTATTGTTTGACTCCAAGATTATTTTAAAAACATTTAACTAAAATAAAATCTCTCACGCTCATTATAGTGTCTATGTTGTAAGTACAAATTTGGATCTCAACGTTTAGTTAGTAGAAGCAATGATACACATCATATCAGAAATATGGAATCGACGGACTGTCTTAATCCGTTGGAAATAAAATATGACATACATTGTTGAAATATATTACCTTGAAACAATACTACTAAATAAGTACAATCATATGCATGTTGCGATATATTGTCTTAGAAGCACACACTTATATATTTGGACTGAAATTTCAAAAACTTTTCTACATTTTATAGCACATTTCTCAATACAAATGATTTCCACGTCTTTACTATTATTTGTTTACGTTCTGAGAATCATACCTTTGCAACACATTAAACACACTATTTCATTAATCATGACTACAATCATGAGCAATATTTTTCATCTACCTTTCCATACTTAATCTTTCTCTAAGTAAAAAATGATTTTCTCCAATATATGTTTAAATTTGATGTGGATAATTAATTATTGAAAAAAGAACATCCATTATAAACAGAGAAATAAATTTGACCTAAAATTTTAACATAACAACAACTATATACATCAGGCTCATAAATTTAAATTGTCACTTTCAATTAGTCTTTTGTTATAGGACATATTAAACATACAATTCTAATCTGTTTCTCTTCTAGAATATGACTAGTTAAGTAAATAAGAATTAAGACTAAACAAATAAGTTGATGTACTGGTGTCTAAAACTAATTTTGACACAAATGTTTATTATATTCACCACTTGATATAATTCATAATATTATTATTTCCTAACATACCTTAAAAATATCTAATTTTAATCATGATATACGATGCAAACAAACCAAATTCAGTTAGCATATAAACTAAATTTTTATAAAGAAACGATTAACTGAATCATTTTAAGACATTATGCAGTGACTGTCTAATAAATTAATAATTAGGCACATAAAGTTCGTAATTTTTTTTTATAATGTTTCAATTTAATTTATTATACACTTTTAATATAATTATTTGTCAAAATATGTCGAAATATCTATGACGTGAGTCTAATTGACTTAATATTTAACATTGTAAAGTAAAAGCTTCTTTAAAAACTACATTGAAAAAGGAATTTTTTATTAGTCAAAATGATATGATGGTCGGAATAAAACAATGCCTTGAAATCACAAAAGAATTAGAAATATTCATTTGAATAATTTGATATGTGTTTACATATAGTTTAAGATGTTTTAGTTAATTTTTGGAATGTATATATTAAGAAGATCTTAATTTTTAGCTATTAAATTCATTGACATTATCATTAAATTATACATATCAGTAGAATATAGAAAAATTTCAATTTTGGGGTAATATTGTTTGAATTCCGTCCAAATTCATATCTTTTTATATTTATATTTTATTTGAAATAAATGATAGTGATGATGTCCTTTGGTGTTAGTTCAAGAAAAGTTTGACTTTGTAACTTCATCAATGGTCAATAGTGGCAAATTTAGTTCAATATAATTTGGATTAATAAGTTATTGTCTTTATCAATTTTGAAATTTGTTTTCTCTCTGTTAAAATAAATCACATATTTAGTTCTACACAATTAATCGCAATATTTTTAGTCCTGTTGAGTTCAACATGTCTTTATGACAATTTTTTTACATATATGTTTTACAACCTAAGAAAAGTTATCTGCAAAAATGAACTCAAAAGATTATTTCTAGCGTTCATATCTAGACTTTTATGTTGAATATATGACATTTAAAATATTTAATTCATCCCAAGTTAAAAAATTATATATCTCCTCTGCAGACTACACTTGAACTTTTAATAATGTTCTGAACAAGTTAGCAAAAACAACTTGTAGAATAATTTCACAGTGACTAAAACATGATTTTGTTTTACAGCGACTAAAAACAAAAGTTCAAAATTTTCTAAGTAATACAAATTATTTAACCCTAATAATTTACTCATCCGTAATTTATTAAAAAAAAAATAATCACGACGATAATATATAAAATAAATTTTATAAGTTTTTCAATGGCTGTCTTGCAATTATATCTTTACTTTATAATCATAAAAATCTTAAATTTAAATTATATCAAATAAAAATGATAAATACCATTTAATATTATGTCTAAAACTAATTCAGTTTTCTTGATTGAGACTAAATGTATCGATATTAATAGTATGATAAGTTGAGTTCTAATTATCTTATATTTTGTAAAAGTTACAAATTTAAATTTTTTAAAATTTCTTTTATGTTGATTACGAGAACAGATATATAAAATTAATGTTACAATTGTGTTCATATATTCAATTCCCTTATTATGAAAACTTCAAGTATGCTTCCACTATAGTATGGTAATTCTAAATATAAGATAGCACAACCATGTGATAATTAGAGTTGATGTTTTATCATGGGTAGTGTCTACTTGTCCTTTTTGTTTCATATATTAGGGATTTGGTTTCTCTATCAAACAACAATACCTTTTACCTCACGATGGACTCTATTGGTTATGGTAAATTTGAGGGCTAAGCCACATAACACTTCCAAGTGCAAGACCTCAAGAGTTTTTCAGTATATAATTTTAATAGTTAAATTATACAATTGCCTATTGCCATTAGAACTAATTTTTTGAAAAAAACTATTTCCCAGTCAACTTTTTATTGTTTGTTATTATAATATATCTTTTTAATATAAAGGATTGTGTTGTACTTTAAGAATATCTTAAGATTAAGCGGTAGTATTATATTTATGGTTAAGTACTATACTAAAACTATCACAGAAATAAATTAGAATTGTCAAAATAAAAAAAAATAGTGAAATAAGTACAAAATTATTAATTTAAACAATGAAGACTATATTATCTACATGAAGAAATTACAAATTTTTGAAAGAAGCTTTAAAGATGAAATGACAAATATGAGGGTAACTCGATAGCTAAAAACATTCACAATGACCAAGAAGGATTGGTCAGAGAGCAATGTTTAGCTTCAAGAGTAAATTATTTAAGTCCCGTGAAGTGGAACATCAGATACAATATTATTTAAATGTATTATACAATAAAATAAACACAATTTCTTAAGTCCAATATCTTCAGAATGATTGATTCTAACATTTTAACATATACTATTTGCTATTGCTAAGAGTTCAAATGTATTCATGGATGGAATTTACGGACGATCATCTGGAAATAAAAACATTAAATATGTAAGTAAGCACACTATTTTAATTAATGATTAAATACATTTTAGTACCTTACAAATTATGTAATATCTAATTTTAATACCACAAATCTCGAACGTTTGGTATTTCACATTATGTACATTTTAAAAATTATTTCTTTATTTTTTTAGAGTCTCAAAGAAATAAATATTCAAGTAAGTCTTACAACATGAACTTTAATTATAATGACACGACATTCATGTGATAGCTAAGTCATATCTTAATTTTATATAATTAGTGCTTTTACCCATGAAATATTTAAAACCAATTAACTAAAAATAAAAAATTTCTCAACCGTCTCATAAACATACGTCATTAATAATGTCTTATTTTGTAAATACAAATTTTGATTGTTTAAAACATTCAGTTAGCAGAACCAATGTACACACCATATCAGAAAATGGGAATCGAAGATGTCTATTTATTGGGAAAAAATCTTTATGGACAAAACTAGTTGAAATATATTTAACCCTTGAATCAATACTACTAGCTTATAAGATGCGTTTCACGAAATATTAATAAAGAGGTAAAATTTGATCTTACCAAAATCAGCCTTCATTGAACTTGGAGAAGCACAATAGTAGTACAATCATATTACTTCTTTAGATAATGTCTTATTGCAGTCAATAATCCACAAGCACCAACACATGCTATATAAACTGGACGAATTGCAAAGACTCTCCTACATTTTACAGCACATTTCCCCATGCAAAATGATTTCACCGTTTGTACTTTTTGTGTCATTAGTTCTTAGAAAATCATATCACCTTTTGCAAAATCAAACACAACCATTGTCATAATCATGACCACAATCATGACAATATTTTTCATTCTCACTCTTCCCATAATTCTATCTTCTCTAAGTAAATATTGAATTTTCTCCAATATATGTTAAATTTGATTGGACAATATAATTGAAAAAAGAACATCTATTTTAAGCATAGAAAAATAAATTTCACCTAAATTTTTAACATCATAACAGAAACTATATACCATCATGCCATAAATTGTGTCACCATTCAATTTTCTTATTTTGTTATAGCAACATATTAGAAATACTATTAATAATTGTCTCTTCTAGAATATGACGTGGTTATAATAATTATGAATTAACACTAAACAAATTAATTTAGATGTATTTAGTGTAAAACTAAATCATTTAACAGTTATGCATTGGCTGTTTAAAAATTAAATAATTAGGCACATAAAATTAGTATTTCTTTTTACAAATGTTTCCAAATATTATATTTTTTAATTATGTCACTTTTATTATAAATTATTTGTAAAATATGTTTAAATATTCACGAGGTGAGTCTGATTGTATAATTGTGTTTAAATATTTATACATGTCAAAGTAAAGGCTTTTTTAAAAAATTATTTCAAAAGGAAAATTTTTATTAGTCAAAGTGACACAAATAGTTTGATAAATGCTTTGAAATCACAAACGAATTTGAAAATATTTAAATTTGATTATATTTTGTAATATCTCATGTTTAAATTAGTTTGAATATGTTTTTATTATATTCATTAACATTATTTCTATTATAATGAAACATTTTTGTAAATAGAAAAAATTTGAAAATTTTACATTATTTTGTTCAATTTCGGCCAATTCATATCTATTCGTACTTTTATATTTTTATTTGAAATAAATGATAATGATGAAGTCCATTAGGTGTCGGTTTATGGAAACAGTTTGACCTTGTAACTTCGACGACTTCAAATCCCTTCGAGATTAGTTGTACAATGGTAAGTAGTGCCAATTTAGTTAATAGTAGAAATTTATTTAAATAAGTTTATCGTTCCTATCAAATTTTAAATAAATCACATATTTTAGTACTACAAAATATTATGAAAACACTTTGAGTTCCAGTTGGAGCATCAACCTTGTCCTTTTGAACAATTATTTGCATACATGTATACCACACTATGAAAAGTTTCCTCTCCAAAAAATGAGCTCAAAAGTTTATTTTTAGGTTCATATTCTAGAGACTTTTTATCTTGAATATATGATATTTAAATATTCAAATTTAATTCGTATCAAATTAAAAAAATTATATTTATCTGTACAGATGAACTTTTAAAAAACTTTTAAATATTAAAATTAAAACAGAAGTATCTTCTTAACATTTTAGCAAAGATTAAGAAAAAAAGTTGTAGAATAATTTCGTAGTGACTAAAACATGATTTTGTTATGGGGACTAAAAACGAAGCAGTTCAATAGTTTCTATATGGAAATAAAAAGTTATTAAATCCAGAATAATTTACACTCTTCCCTAATTTATAAAAAAATCATAACCATGATGATAATGATATACTAATAATAAATTTTATAAGTTTTTCAATAGCTCTCTTTGCCAATCTATCTCGATAACTTTATAATCATAAAAAATCTTAAATATAAAGTATATTAATTAAAAATGCTAAAATTTACCATGTAAATATTATGCTCTAAAGTCTAATTTAGCAAGGATTATTATGACCATGAATGCAATTAACTATCTTACCCGTAATGCTCATAAAAGCAATATAATCTTTTGATACAAATACAAAGAAAAAGGATTATAAGGTCATTGTTATATGAATAATTAAATAAAAAGAGAGATCCTCGTATTTTATATTTTAAATAAATTCAAATTTCTTGATTGAGACTAAATGTATCTATATTATAGTATGATAATAAGTTGAGATATAATTATCGTATATTTTGTTAAAGTTACAAATTCAAATTTTAAAAACTTCTATATATCTTTGATAAGAAACATATAAAAAGATATTCATAAAAAATTTTAGCAAATAAAAAAGAATAATTCCGATATATTCGTATACTCAATTCCCTAATTATGAAAACTTCAAAGTATGCTACCAACTATAGAACGTAAATTCCAAAGGAAAGATGTACATCATGTGATAATTAGACATGCATTGTTTTACCATGGTGTAGTTGTCTACTTGTCCTTTTTGTAGCACAACTATGAGGTTATGTAAATTTGGAACATAAGTATGTTATAGTGTGAATTTAAAAATGTGTTGAAGTCCCACATTGGAAAGAAATATTTTTGTAAATTTAAGTGGAAGAAACTTGTTTTTTAAAATTCAAGTCCCACATTGGTAAGAATATTTTTTAAAATCCCACTTTGAAAAACTATCATATTTTTGTTGTAGTTTTCGAATTCTTAATAGTACTATAAGTCCCACATTGTTTAGAAAACCATATGTGACTTGCTTCCATCACAGTATAATGAGTTTCAAGCTATGTGAAAAGTACACCAAAGTTTGATGTGTTTTCCCAACTTCTCCTTCTCCTCTTATATTCTGCTCGCCTAATTTTCGAGGCCACTTCTCCCCTTCTTTCTGTCCCTTCGGTTACTTAGAGCAGTTATTATGCCTCAAGTCCCTTCGGTTAAACGGTTATTATGCCGCAGTCCCATTCGGTTTTTAAAGCGGTTATTAGTCGTAGTCCCTTCGGGTTTAAAGCGGATTTTATGCCGTAATTCTTTTGGCTTTTTGAGCGGTTGTTATGCCGTAATTCTTTTGGCTTTTTGAGCGGTTGCTATGCCGTAATCACTTTGTTTTTAGAGCGGTTATTATGCCGTAGTCCATTCGTTTTTGTCTTTTTGAGCGGTTATTATGCCGTATTGAAAGTGACTTTAATTGTCATATTGAGAGTGGCTTAAATTGCCATATTGAGCGTGTAATTCTAGAACGGTTTTCTACGGTGCAGTGGAACTCCGATACAGTGAATCTGGGCTGTTTTATCCTAGGGACTTCGTGGTTGATAGTCTGCCTTGCACAATTTGGGCAGTGCCGCGAAACGTCTTAAAGAGAGCGACCTAGTCTGCGACTCAACCCAGTAATATCTTCGGTGGCATAAATTGTGAATTTTAAATAGTTTTTGAAACTCAAAATCCAACAATTTTAAGACGTTTCGTTCTGCCATGTCAACCGAAGAGATTACTGGATTTGGTTATGTTGCCTCTCATTTCGATAAACTGTTTTCAGTTTGAAGCGAATAGAAAGGATAAAACAGTTGGAGAATTAACCCATGAGAGGAATAAGATAAGAATTTATTCTTAATCGACTTGTTGATGATCTGTATAACTATTACAGTTCCAACTATAATGCGAGATATGTTTGAATACTCTAAGTAAGTTGTGACTGCTTACCTAGAGTATCAGAGAGTATCAGATGTCCGAATGACAGGTACATGAGGTTGACAGATCCGTGGAGCACATGGAGGTTGACAGATTCGTGGAGGTGAGGCACACTCCCGTAAAATTCAGAAGATAATTCAATGAGAGTAAGCTACTAAGGTACGTCATTCATGGCATATTTAAAATTAAACATTGAAATTTTAATATGTCACTCTTTGTTTCGAATGTTGAAATCAATAAAATGTCTGTTTATGCATACATGTTGTGTGATTTTAATTTTGACATGCTAGAACTATGTGATGTGAACACATCTGATTTCAAAATTAAGTAACTTAGTTTTAATTCTAAAAAAGTTATTGTTAAATGATTTTGGAAAATGTGATTTTTATAGTCAAGCTAAATAACAAAAGAGTTCACATAATATGTAGTTAGAGAATCTAAGTCTTTAGATTTATTACACTTTTGACATATGTGAACTTGATGAGACGTTACCAAGAAATGAAAAATAAAAGTGAAACGCTTGGCATGTTAAAGATCTTTACATCTGACATTGAAAATCAATTTAGTATAAAGATTAAGAGATTCCAAGTATGATTCTATTTTTAATGAGTTTTATAAATTGTCTGGAAGTATACATGGAACAACTGCACCATAATTATTTGAAGTGAATGGTAAATTTGAAAAGAAAAAAGGAAATAGAACTCTTAATTGAACTAGTTGTGCTAGTATGTTAACTCTAGTACTACATCTAATTGGTGTGAAGAAAATATATTGTTTATTTGCTATGTTTTGAATTAGAGTTCTTAAATCTAAAAACAAAACATCTCCTTATGAGATAGTGAAGAAAAGACAGTGTAAACTTGTCTTATTTTCAAACATGGGATGGTCTGCTTATGTCAGAATCTCCGATCACGAGCGAGTTAAACGTCCGCAGTAGAGGGCTCTATGAATGATAATTCATTGGTATGCCGGTAAAGACAAAATGTATAGGTTTTATGACCTAAACGCTAAAAGTGATTCATAAAGTCAAATAAAGTTGACTTCTATGAAAATAAATCCCCTCTTAAATCGAGAATAGTGGGGCAGCGAACCTAGTCAAGTTCCTGTGAAATAGTTGGGTGCAGCGAACTTAGTCAAGTCATGTGATAAGAAGCATGAAAGCAATAAAAAAGACGAGAACAGAAACTCGAAGGAGTAACAGAGAAGAGTGCTATAGATTATGGACCAAAATATTATGGCTTATAATCTAGAAGAGGATCCTGCAAATCCTAAAGGAAGCTCTGTAATCATTGGATGCAATCATGCGCAAGAAGCTATAAACGATGAAATGGATTCTCTAGAGTCTAACCGAACCTGACATTTAGATATACTTGTCCCCTTGGATGCAAAGCAACAGGTTGTAAATGAATATTGAAAAAAGAAACTAAAAAGCCCAATGGAATGATTGATAAATACAAGGGCACACCTTGTAAGCCAACGGTTTTAACAAGAGAAAATATATATATATAGTATTCGACACTTTTCACCGGTTCACTAGAATGACATCTATTTGAATTACTTATACTACTAGCACCTATTCTTAACTGTGACACACCCAAATGGATGTTAAAACAACTTTTTTAAAAAGGGTGATCGGAGAAGAAATCTATTATGGAGCAACCTAAAGGTGTTTGTAATTCAAGACAAGAATACAGGGTATGTATGTTAATAAAATCTCTTTATGGTCTTAAATAAGCTCCTAAGAGAAATGGCATGAAAAGTTTGATATACTTTTATTATATCGAATGGGTTTAAAAGTGAATGAAAGTGACAAATGTATTTACTACAAATTTGAAAATGGCATGCACTATCATATGTCTCTATGTAGACGAGATACTCATATTTGATTCAAACATTCATGCTGTAAATATTTTGAAATCATTGTTGTGTAAAAACTTGATATGAAAGACCTCGGAGAAGCAAATTAATCCTGAATCAAGATTACGAGTCAGAAAGGGAATTTCTTTGGATCCAATTTCACTATATTGAAAATATCCTAAAGAAATATAAATACTTGAGACTATAAACCTGCTTGCCACACCATATGATCCAATTAAAACTTTTCAAGAACTCAGGTGAAGGTGTGTTAGACAAACTGAATATGCGATCATCATTGGCAGCCTCAGGTATGCCACTGATTGTACTAGGACCGCATTGCCTATGTCGTGGGCATTGTTGTGCAGTTTACTAGTAGACCTAGTATGGAGCATTGGCACGCTATGGAAAAGAGTCATGAGAACCTGAAAAGGACCATGAGTCTCGGATTATCATTATCGAAGATTCCTTACTATCCTTGAAGGATACAATGATGCTGATTGGAACATCTTATCAGATGACTCCAAAGCAATCGATGACTATATTTTAATATAGCGAGTGATGTTGTATCTTGTGAAATCGAAGAACAGACGATATTGGCTCAGTCCACTATGAAGTCTGAAATGATAGCAACTAGCTACTACTAGTGAAGAAAGCAAGCTGGTTGATATGTTTTGTAGTTGAGATCCTATATGGAAAAAGATCTATGGACAGATGCGTTGACCACTCGTTAGTACCGCGGCTATTGCGAAAGATTGAGAATCGTTACTACAACGATAAGAACGACAAATTCGTCGTAAGCACAACATTGTTAGAAAGTTATTTTCCTAAATGAGTTGTTATTAGTGGATCATGTACGCACTGATGAAAATTAGCTGATCCTTTGACGAAAGATTAGCTAGAGAGAAAGTCCAAAATATACATCCAAAAGGATGGACTAATGCCTATAGATAAATGAGCACTTATGATGTAAACCCGACCTAAAAGACTGGAGATCCAAACAAGAATTAGGTTCAATGGCGTAATAACAATCATATATATGAGATGAACATGCTATGTTTAAAATGAGAAGCATGGATTCCTGAAGCGAAAAAGGATGAGATATAGAACTCTTAATGAGATCTATACTCTATATGGAGTGGTACCTATGGCTACAGGAGTACCTTGATAGACTCACCTAACGTGAATGTGGAAGTGGGGGCCCGCTTCCTATGGAATTTCGAGGCATAATCCTAAGAGACGTTCACTAGACTGGATACACGTGCAGGGCCCTAAATGCACGGGCTTTTAGAATACACCTAATGAAAAGTTGTGTGTGGTTTGATGTCAGGAGATAGAGTTCAAAACTACGTACTCTTGTTGAATCTGAATCTTACTCGCTATGCAAAAGGTTCAAGTCGAAAGACACCTTTGTTTATGCATGATCTTATAGAAGCACTGATGCTATTTTAAGAAAAAAAATTTAACTTGATGCTATTTTAAGCAACTTTTTTTAAATTCAAGTGGGGGATTGTTGGAACATAAGTATTTTATAGTGTGATTTAAAATGTGTTGAAGTCCCACATTGGAAAGAAATATTTTTGTAAATTAAGTGGAAAGACCTTGTTTTTCTAAAATTCATGTCCCACATTGGTAAAGAATATTTTTTGAAATCCCACTTTGAAACTATCATATATGTGTAGTTTTCAATTCTATACATTACTAAGTTCCCACATTTTAGAAAACACTATGTGACTTTGCTTCCATCACTATAAATGAAGTTTCAAGCATTGTGAAAAGTACACTAAAGTTGGATGTTTACCAATTCTCTTTCTCCCTCATTATTCTGCTCGCCTAATTTTCGACCACTTCTCCCCTTTGCTTTCTGTCCCTTCGGTTTTAGAGCGGTTATATGCCGCAGTCCTTCGGTTTTAAAGCGGTATTATGCGCAATGTCCCTTCGGTTTTAAAGCGGTTATTATGCCGCAGCCTTCTGTTTTAAGCGGTTGTCATGCCGTAGTCTCTTGGTTTTTAAAGCGGTTTTATGCGTATGGTCTTTCGGCTTTTGAGCGGTT
Organism: Cicer reticulatum; assembly: GCA_002896235.1. Lineage (NCBI taxonomy): Eukaryota > Viridiplantae > Streptophyta > Magnoliopsida > Fabales > Fabaceae > Cicer > Cicer reticulatum. Next base: position 1,918 of record PGWS01030387.1, on the reverse strand, counting down.
GTTATGCCGTAGTTTTTGTTTTTAGAGTGGTTGCTATGCCGTAATCACTTTGTTTTAGAGCGTTATTATGCCGTAGTCTATTCGTTTTGTTCTTTTGAGCGTCTATTATGCCGTAGTTATAATGTCATAGTACCATATTGAGAGTGACTTAATTGTTCATATTGAGAGTGGCTTAAAACTGCCATATTGGGTGTAATTCTAGGAAACGGTTTCTACGGTTGCAGTTGGAACTCCGACAGTGAATCTGACCTGTTTTATTCCTGGGACTTGTGGTTGAATTAGTCGTCTTGCACAAATTTGGGCAGATGCCGCGAAACTGTCTTAAAGAGAAGCGGACCTAGTCCACGACTTAACCCAGTAATTATCTTCCGGTGGCATAAATTGTGAATTTAATAGTTTTTTGAAACTCAAAAATTCCAACAGTAAATTTGATGGCTACAGCCACAAAACACTTCCAAGTGCCAAGGACCATACCTCAGAGCATTCATTATTATTTCTAAAAATTAAAAATATACAAATACCCTTGGCCCTCAAAACAATTTTTGAAAAAGTTACTCTTTCAGTCAACATTTTTATTTGTATAATTATATTATAATATCTTTTCTATATAAAGTATATTATTGTACTTTTAAGAATATCTGAAAGATTTTGCAGGAAATATGTATTCATGATAAGTACTATTACTAAAACTATCGACATAAATAAATTAGGAATTGTAAAACAAAAAAAATTACAAACAAGTATAAAAATATATTTATTCTAACACTGAAGTCATTATATTTTTATTACATGACGAAATATACAACCTAAATCTGGAACAAAATATAGATAGTAAATCCTCTATAATCACCAATTCCTGAAAGAAGCTTTAAAATGACAGAATATGAGGTAACTCGATAAGCTACACACTCTACAATGGCCAAAGACGGATATGGTAACAGAGCAATGTTTTAGTCTAAGAGTGAAAATTTGTTTATGCCGACATCTAATCCTCAATGCAATTCAACATAAAAAGGTTCATGAAAGTGAGACATCGATTTATATATTTAAAATGTCCTTATGACAACAAAAATAAACACAATTCTTAAGTTATAATCTTCAGAATGGTTGATTCTAACATGTAAACATATAATATTTGGTCTTCCAGATCCAACATGTTTTGACGTGGAATTACGGCACGAGGCATCTGAAAATAAAAAACATTAATATCATGTAAGAAGCAACAACTAATATAATCAATGACTAAATACATTTTAGTACCTTATAAATCATTGTAATATTCTACGTTTAGATATCAAAACTCTCCAGCGTTGTGGTACTTCAATTATTGTACATTTTAAAAATAATTTTTTTTATTTCTTTTAGAGTCTCAATAAATAAATATTGAAGTAAGTTCTTTGAACATGAACTTTAATTATAGTTACACGACGTCCATGTGATAGCTAAGTCCATATTTTAATTTCATATAATCGGTGTTTGATCTATAGATTATTTTAAACCAATTAACTTTAAATAAAAATACCACAACCGCCTCATAAATGTCACGTCGTCAATAATGTCTATGTTGCAAGTACAAATTTTGATCGTCAAACGTTTAATTAGCATAAGCAATAGTACACACCATATTAAAAAAATATAGAATCAACGGATGTCTAATTAGCATAAGCAATGGTACACACCATATTAAGGACAAGCCTAGTTGAAATATATTTAACCATCAATACTACTAGCTTATAAAATGCTTTTCATGAAATATATAATAAAAGAGATAAAATTTGATCTTACCAAAATCAGGAAGAAGCACAACTAGTGGTACAATCATATGCATCTTTGGATAATGTCTTATGGCAATTCAATAATCCACAAGAAGCAACACAAGCTATATAAATTGTACTATTTGTTTCTTAAGCTCTTGGAG
>PGWS01030372.1:0-17683 GCA_002896235.1 Cicer reticulatum | reverse complement strand
ATAATAATAATAATATACTAATAATATATACTAGTTTTGGATTGCTAATTATCTTAGTCCTCATATTTTAGTAGTGTTGTTATCTAAATCTTTATTATTTAAATTTATTTTTATTTAAGTATAAATATTAAATAATTATATTAAATTATTTATTAAATATAATAATGATGATGATACCGTTCATAAAATTTTAATGCTCCATATAATAGCTAATAATTTCTATTAATAGTCTAAGTAATAAATTGAATTTTCCGTAAATGGAATTAATGGACCTAAATTAATTCTGAATTCGTGATAGTATTTCTGTAACCTAATTAGAAGTGCCGCCAATTAGCAAAACCACATACATCTCACGCACAATCCTTAGAAAATGGTCTCAACGTAAAGAAAAAGAGATTCTTGTAGAAACGACTTAACTTTATACGGTATGTATATTTGCTATCTATACAAATTTTATGTTGTATTTATTTTTTTTTTATTAATCTTCATTTTATAAGTTGTCAGAAATCTAAAGATTATTGTAGGATTAACACTTGGTATTGAAATTATTATTCTGCTATATTTATCGATATACAAATTTGAGAGGCTTGAATCAAAATGAGTGCTAATTGCATATAATTTCTTTCCATGTTTAGGGTCAATATTCAATCTAGGACTTGACTAATTTGTATTAATATTGTGCATAATTTTCATTATGTTTTTAATCATTATATGATCATATATATTTTATTATATATTTGATTTATATGGTTTATACTTATACTCTTAGGTTATATCAAAGAGTCTAAAATTTGTGTTAAGTCTAAATACTTTTGTTTATTTTTAATTATAATTCAATGTTTTATAGCATGCACTAGACAGTAAGGAACATTGCTAATTGCATTGATATACTACCTATTTTAATATCAAAAATCATGTCTATATTGTAATTGTTTAACAATGTATAACTTTATTTTTCTTTAAAATAATAATAATAATAATAATATAATAATAATAATATAATAATAATAATAATAATAAAAATAATGGAACCTTAGTTATCCATATGCCATATATATACCACAACATCTGGTGATAGGTTAGAATAGAAAGAACCTAGTGTAACATAGCAGCTGCCTTATTCCAGCCTTGGTTCTAGCTACTCTATTTCTTCTGTGGTTCTAACAACAATACAACCATTCAACCTTGGTTTCTAACGACAATACAACCATATAGCAGTACACTAGAGCAGTTATATTGGTCCTAATCCCATCAATTGATACAATTTGGTTTGAATAAAAAGAAGAGAGCCTATGTTCCTAATTCCATTAATTTAATATACTTCCCAACTTCATCAAATTACATCAATACAGGGGCATGTGTTCTTTTTTATTTTAATTTTTTTTGTAATGATAAATCTGCTTATTAATTATGTTTATTTATTTATTTATTTTGGAATACTAATTAATGAAAGTTGTTTATTAGTTTTTGCAAAACCTTAAAATACATGTTTTGTAACAATAAAATGAACAATTGTATGTAAATAATATTATTATCGTATTATTTGGATGTTGTCCAACTTCGATATATATATATATATATATATATATATATTATATATATATATATATATATATAGATAAATTATTATTTATGTTATCAAATTATATACTTAAATATTCTATATTATACTTTTATATTCCTTTATACGGATTATAGTAATATTGAGTTTGTGCTATTTTTATTTTTATTTTTTGTGCAATGAAAGAGTTTATATGATTGAAGTATATTAATGTTGAGCAGATATTCGACAAACGTTTTACATCTAAAATACTCCATTTTTATTTTAGTTGTAATTAAAAATCGTTACAATATTCATCAATTTAAATAAATGTAAACACTATTAGTTTCATTACGTAGAATTTATTGCTTACCTATTTTAACATCCAAACTATAGATATATACCATATTTATTTATTTATTTATTTAAATATGTGATTCTGTTGTATTTTAATTCAAATTGGACATTTGTTTTATGTTCATATACTAATATGTATGGTTGATGATATTAAATTTATTTTTAGTTATATTATAAGTAGCAGATAATTTATTTAATTAATTTTAATAAATAATTTATATATTTGTTGGAGCAAGTAATTAATTTGTATTGGTTATTGTGTTTATTTATTTTCTTTCGCGGACTGTTAGAGAGGTGGTTGGCGAAGACGCGACATATTAAATCAGTGGATTGGCTTCGTTGGAAAAAATCTTCGGCTAAGGTAAAGGGTGATATGAGGTTCGATTTTATGAGTATAAAATAACGTGAGATGAACAGGAATACTGAAATTCCCAGATGTTCATTCGGGGCTTACTACGTACGGTTGAGCCCTATTGAGTAATAATAATTAATTAATAATATATGAATGGTAATAGTGAGGACTAAAAGATAATTTAGAAACCTACAGAATTATTGTGAATTAAATTATATTAACATTGCGTGTTATTTGATTTTATGAGACCCATACTAATTATTATTGTATGAATGATATGTACTTGAGTGTTCTTATCACCTGATTGACATTGTGATATTACTTGAATGTGCCACTTAATTGATTCCTTACTATGTGATTGATGAAACTGATTGTGCATGGTGAGTAGTGTAAATCAAATATTTGGATTTTATTGTGATTGAATGTTATAGATATGTAATGATAAATATTGTGAAGTCAAACTAAAACGTATTGAGTTGTGATGATCAAGTAAGTCTGAGATATGTGTTATAGAGTTTGGAGTTAGGATTATTTTGTCATCATATAGGGAGGGTTTGACAAACCTAGTGATTCAGGGAAGTACAACTGAATGAGCCTGATCGTGGAGGGCTACAGTCGAACTGTAAGGTAAGACTGATAGACTTTGGGGGTACCTCTAGTGTGGAATTCCTAAGTCGATTAGTGGGTTATTCCCTAAGGTCGGGAGCTACCGTGCAACACAAGAGTACCCCGACCGTCGCATATATGTGTCTCAGGTTGAGTTGAGGGGATCTATGAGGACTTGGCCATTCACGAATTGTCCGTCCACTCTTGTAGTGGCATAGTACCAGGCCTCCTAACCAAGTACTTCAGAGTAGAATGGTACCAAATGATGAAGAAGTATAGAGTATAAGACATGCATAACATTTCATCCTTGCGACTGCTCTATTGTGATTGATTTAGATTAACCTTTGATATCATGATCTTGAGTGTTTCTCCTGTTTGTATTAATTTGACTAATTGTGTGTTCTCCTCGTTTATCTTATACGGTTACATAATTTTGATACTCACCCTTCGTTGTTTGTGATTGGCGTTTGCGATGGGCGCAGACAAGCTACAAGCTACAAGTGAAGAATAACACACTCGAAGTGTAAGAAGTTGTCTTATCTTGAAGACTTTTATTATCTACCTTTTTGTTGATGTCATTTTTGAACGTATTTTATTTTTGGGAATTCCCACTCTGATAGTGACATCGGGTTGGGACTGCATTTACATTTATCATTAAACTTATGTGTCGTGTGCTTCGAAAAGGATTTTGTTGACTACTGTTATGACTTCGAGTTGTTAAGTTTGATGGAAATTTTGGATTAATGTGACATGTTCAAGATTACGTGATACTCCTTACAAAAAAAAAGTTTGAAAGTTTATATATGTATTTATTTGAAGAATTTCATTATTTTAAAATTTAAATTTAAAATAAAAAGTTAATATTAATTTGGGGTTTAGGGTGTCACAGATGCTATAAATTTATGATGAGTTTATGTGATGATGATGATGATAGTGATGTTCTAAACCGTGATGAGAATATTGAATTAACCCCATAGTTGATGAAATAATGGTGATTTCAATTTGTGTTTGAGATGACGGTTTTAATGGAGTATCATATACCAACGAGGGGAGAAAATAAATATTGTGAATTTTTGAAGTGGAGATTATTTTGTCATCATATAGGTAGGGCCTGACAAGCCTAGTGATTCCGAGGAAGTACAATTGAATGAGTCTGATCGTGGCGGTCTGCTGTCGAGCCTTAAGGCAAGATTGTTAGACCTTGGAGGTATCTGGGTGGGGAATTCCTAGGTGACTTGGAGGTAGCACTCCAAATGTCGGGAGCTACCACGCAACACACGTTTACCTCGATTGTCACATATATGTGTCTCGGGTTGAGTTGAGAGGATCTATGAGGACAGGGCCAATTTGAATTGCCCGTCCACCGGGATGGTGGCATAGTATCAAGCCTCATAACCAAATACTTCAGAGTTAGAATGGTACCACATTGTGAAGTAGAGTCTAAGCTCATGCATAGCATTGCATTTTCTTGTGATTGTTTTGTTGTGATTAATATGTGTTATGTGTGATAATAATTTATGCGATGATTTGATGTTACAGTGAAGTGTATGGATTTTCTTTGATTTTGACTCTATAATGTGATGTTTTTCCTTTAAGAATGTTTGTGTAATGATACGGTTTATTGATGATTAATTGCGTGTTCCTCTTATTTATATTATACTATCAACATGATTTCAAAACTCACCTCATTTGTGATATCCTAAATTAGATATTAAAGTTTTTATTCTCTTTAACAGATTTTCTTTATCCGCTGCATGTTTTCTTCAAATAATTTAGTATATATTATTATAAATGTTATTTTGAGGTTTAGAGTGTCACAAGAACCAAAACCAATTATTTAGAATATGATTTTTAATTCAGACGTTTTAACAAAACATAATAAGTCATTTGGAATATAATAAATAATGATACGTTAATGATTGTGAATGTTGCATAGTCTATTCCTCGTATGCAAGTCTATAAGAGAAAATTTACCCTACTATAATCAATTATCTAATGGTGATAAACAGGTTCCAGTAATCCTAGTTATGGTGCACGTTGAATTTAGAATAACATTGCGCTTACTGTTATGATGTAACAATGATAAACAGGTTCCAATAATCCTAGTTACAGTGCATGTTCCAATACGTCTCATTTCTTCATTTTTAACATTATACACTCTATAATGTTCTATATAATTGCTTTTAACTTCTTATACATAAGACTAAGGTAGTTTACAAAGAACCTAGTCTAATGTATCAGAAACACACACTAGAATTCTATGAAATCCGATGTGTTCATAAAATTACTACAATTGTAAAAGTTATATATAATTATGCAACTTCATAGTATTTAAAGTACTAAGTGTAAGCCTTTCAATACAATTGGCCTCACTCAAAATCATTTCATATAACTCATGTTTTGGCCATTTCAACTCATATAATTCATGTTTATATAATTTTGTTCTCATTTAAGTATTTGGATCAAATATTTTTGTTCTATTTTAAGATAATAGGCAAACTTTTTTTAAATGATTGTTTTAGAAAATTAATGCAATTGATGTAGTGTTGAACTGATAGGTTGAATAACATAATTTAATTGTTCGATTTCTATGGACAAATTAATTTTATGATTTATTTGGTACACTTTTTTATTTTTAGTAAATTCTTAGGAAGTAGTCAATTATTTATTATTATTATTATTATTATTATTATTATTATTATTATTTACATTCTCATTTAGATAATATTAAATTAGTTCTTATAAGTATTATTTCATTTAAGGTAAATATTTAAACTTTTAATAATTTTTATCATAAAAAATATTCATTTTGCAGATTATTGATTCTTAGAATTTATTGCCTTAGTAATTAAGAGTTACAATTAATTGTCCTAATCTTTAACTCTAACCATGGATATCTAAGATAGTAATTAACGTTTAAAAGGAAATGGAAAATGAAGACTTTTAATGAAATTTAATTTTTTAATAAATAAAAAATAAACAAGAAACATATGTGTTACCATAAATGGTAACCTATCTTGCCTATAAATTAAGGGATGCTTGTGGTGGTTGATCATTCTAAAACTTCATAAAAACCTAACGTGTAAAGTGTATACATAGTTAAATTAAGATGATAGGGAAGAAGATTATTGCTTTTGTAATTCTTGTAATGGTTTTAGGCTTGCAAGTGACAACATTGGATGCCCACCAAATTGATGACATCAGTTGCTCTGAGGCTATTATTTCCTAGTGTCATGTGCACCGTTTTTGACAGGAGTAGACCAACCAGCACCATCTGCTACATGTTGCGAAGGAGCACAAAATTTATTTCAAAAGGCAGACACCACTCAGGTTCGACGTGATATTTGTCAATGTCTTAAAGGTGCTTCAATAAAATTTGGAGTTAACTCTGACAAAGCAAAACAACTTCCACAACTTTGTAACATTGGTCTCTCCTTTTCGTTTGATCCTAGCATTGACTGCAATACGTAAGTTTTTCTTCCTCATTTCTTGTTACATCACACGAAATCGTATACAACTTTTTTAAAGATAAGAGTTAGTTTTAATAAGTGTTTTTCTATGTAGAAAGACTTAAAATCACGACCTTTTTATCACCGAACATTGTGGCTCTCCCACAAAACCATCTTACTATTATTTTTATTATTATAAATTTTTTTTTTATTTATCTACAGGATACCATGATGCTACAATATGGGTCAAGCAACTCATGAAGTAAGCTAAAAGAAGTACAATAAAACATTATAGCAATACACAAAAGGAAAACTTGTACCAACTATTTAAAGATGGATAGATTTTAGCAGTGCATTTATGAAAATTTGAATCATATTATTTGTTATTCATTTTTTGTTTCAAAATTTTTGAATTCTAATATGATTTTTTGGGATTATATTTAAATAAATTGTTGCGGAAAATATGATTTTAATCTCTAAAATATTGAAATTTTTAACTCAACCAAACCAAGAAACACTTGTACATCAACATTATTTTCTTCCTTTTATGAAAAAAATAATGCTACATGAAGTATTCTAATTGAATAGTTTTTGGGCTAAAGTCCTAATCTAGTATTCTGGCACATTCGCTGATAGCATTTCAGCAAGTGTACTAAATCGTTGCAAGTAATAACTAAAGGGTAAGACCAAGGGTCGAACTCAAGATACTATCGAATAAAAATTAATTATTAAAATTGAACAAAATATTTCTCAATTGAATAAAGAATTTTAAAAATAGCAAGAGTAATCGTATTGAACTTTCATAATACGAAAAATGTCAAGAATGAGCTTTACTTCGAATCCAACATTGATTTAAAATTTGATCCTAATTACTAAATTCATTTTTTGAACTATTACAAAATTACCTTTGTTATTCTTACCATAATTCCTAAGTGACTGAACAATTAATTCCAAAAGTAACTCCAAATTTCTTAGTGAATTTAAGATTATAATTAAGTTTTACAATACAAAAATTCTCTTATTAAAACTATTGCTTCTACAAATAATTCAAATCGTTTCATGACTTGCATCTATCCCTAGACGACAATATCATGAGTTTCTCATCTCAAGCATTCATAAGGTCCACTTCCATTTAAAAGTATAAAACACAAAACAATTAAAAGTTGACCAAGCAATAAAATTCTTTAAGCATAGAGATGAGAAAATATAATTCAAAAAATTCATTCATATAACTAGAAATCAAAATCAGAAAAGTAAGAGTTTCATCCTGTTAAACTCATCGCTAAACAATTAGTGTTTAATTACTCATGAAAAAGATGAAGATTGAAGAATGATTACATGAAAGATTCTTGATTAAAACTCCTTTAGTGGTGTTAGAACCAACCTCCTACAAGTTTCTCTTCTAGGGCACAAGTCTCCAAACATCCAAAAAGAAAAAAGAAAAAAAAAACATACCTAGAAAATGAGAAAAACACATTTTTATGCATTTTGCAGTGTTTCATGCGCTTCTATACGCGTGCTAGAGGAGCTCCAACGCTCTTGGAAAGAAGCAGGATGTCAAAATACTATAGAAATACGCCCTAGGCGCAAGCGTTTGCTCTCCAACACACAATATCTACTGTCTAACGTTCAATGCATGTTTTTTCATCGTTTGAGTCCGAATTTTGTTCTTTGTGTTTAATAAAAGTTTATCTATGGATCTTAGCTTTCATTTGCACTTGCTTTTCCTCCAATTGGACATCTACAACTCTTGATATGTCTGAAATACTCCACATATGTCATGTTGATTTCTCACTAAAATTCGACACTACACTAAAACAACGAAACAACGCAATACTATGAAAAATCTCTACTCATTGATGGAAATAAGAACATAGAAATTTTGTTAAATCCAAGATCTAAAATCAACAAAATATATCAAATAAATTCTTAAATTAACTAATGATTAAAGGTAAATAACACTAAAAACAATGAAAAATATGCATATGATAAAGAACTAACACAACACAAAACTTAGTCTGTTGCTTGTCCCCAAGCAACAATCAATTTCAAATTAGGTGTAGTTAAAAACAAGCTTAAATTCAATTTCTTAGATCAAATCAAATTTAATCTTCAATGTTCAAGCTACTACAAAACATTCATCATGCTCAACAGTTGCTTACATCTCACAAAAACAAACACCATTTGAAACTTAGAAAAACCCATTTAGCATTCATTCATAAAGTTCAACCATCTCTTCATGTTACAACCAAAACCAATTATCTAGAATATGATTTTTAATTCAGACATTTTAACAAAGCATAATAAGTCATTTAGAATATAAATATATAATGATACGTTAATCACTGTGAATGTTGCATATTCTATTCCTCGTATGTGTAACACCATAAATTTTATGATAAACTATTTTATTAATTAAATAGAATTTAAATAATTAATTTGATGATAAAATTATTATCAAATATATGTTATAAAATTTATGATTAATTTCCTTATATGTGGATGCCACAGTAGGTGGTAATTTGAATTACAAGACTGCAACAGAAGCACAGAAGATTATTGAGATCATGGCATCAAATGAACAAATGATGTTGCATGACAGAGGTGGTGGATCAACAAGTGGTGTATTGGAGTTAAATGTTATGGACGGATTAGCCCTAGGCAGGTTATTCTCAAAACAGATAGAAGATGTTATTGCCACTTAGATAAAGAAGGGAATAGCAGCTCTAAATATACAACCCCCAATTGCCCCTGTCAAATTACTAAAGCAGAGTAGATGTAACCTTTGTGGAGGAGCACATAAAACTGGAGCTTGTGAAACGCTGGATGACAATGAGTTAGAAGAACTAGAACAGGTGAATTTTGTTAGTAATAACGGGAGGCAGAATAACCCCTACTCTAGTACGTACAATCCTAGTTGGAGAAATCATCCAAATTTTTCTTGGAGAGATCAGTAAGGTGGTTTTCAGGGTCAACAAGGAGCTCAAACAAACCAATTTCCACCTAGAAAGGCTGCTTGGGAGAGTGCTATGGAGGAATTAGTGACAACCACAAATTCTTTCATTGAAGAGTCAAGGGCCATCTAGAAAAATCACTCTGCATCCATAAAGAATCTGGAAACTCAAGTGGGTCAACTTGCTCAACAAATGGCACAAAGAACGATGGGAAATGTGCCTAGTGACACGAGTCCGAATCCTAGAAATAATGTCAATGTCGTGACAACAAGGAGTGTCAAGGTAAGTGAACAAGTACCGCCTAAATCCAAACAAAGTGTAAGTACTTCAAGCTCAACCCACTCAGAGGAAACAGTCACACCGACCTTAGTGGAGGAGCACACCACTCTTGAAAAGGAGGAAGAACCTGCGGTACAAAAAAGGGAACCACTGCCAAAACCAGAAATTCAACTGCCATTTCCTCCAAGGTTAAAAAAGGAAGAAACAGAAAAACAATTCGGTAAGTTTCTTGATGTTTTCAAAATATTATAGATTAACATTCCTTTTGCAGAGGCAGTAGAACAGATGCCAACATACGCCAAGTTCATGAAGGAGATTCTATCGAAGAAAAGAAAAATCGGCGGTGAAACAATGATGCTTACTGAAGAATGTAGTGCTATACTATAGAGAAAACTGCCGCCGAAGCTCAAGGATCCTGGAAGCTTCTCAATCCCGTGCGCTATTGGAAATAGAACTTTTGGGAAGGCGTTGTGTGATCTTGGGGCTAGTGTGAGTCTTATGCCCCTTTCTATATACAAAAAACTAGGCATTGGAAAAGTCAAAGACACACAACTTATGCTACAATTTGCGTATTGCTCAATGAAACACCCTTATGGAGTGGTGGAATATGTGTTGGTTAAAGTGGACAAGTTTATTTTTCCAGTGGATTTCGTGGTACTAGACATGGAGGAAGACAATGACATTCCTTTGATTTTGGGGAGACCGTTCTTAGCAACAGGGCGAGCTATGATTGATGTAGAAGATGGCACCTTAACCTTAAAAGTAAATGAGGAAACCGTCACTTTTAACATTCTGAAAGCCATGGAACACTCAAAAGAAATAGAAGGGTGCATTCGAATCGAAATCTTAGATGAGATAGTCAACGAAGAAATAGAGCATCAAACACCCAGTTTGTCGATAGAAAGAGTGTTATGCTTACCCCAAGATGTTGTTAAAGAAAGTGAAGATCCAAAGATGAAAGAGGTTTTGGCAATGTTGGAGGCATCACCATCCTACTCCCCCCGTTTTCCTACAAGATGGGAGGAGTTGAAAGGGAATGAAGATAAGCCCTCAAAGAAAAAGACACCACTGATTGAACTCAAGCAGTTGCCTTTTCATTTGAAATATGTATTCTTGGGTGAAGAAGATAAGAATCCAGCCATAATTACTGCAAGCTTGAGTGAGTTACAAGAAGAAAAGTTGTTGAGAATTCTGCGGAAGCATAAGGGTGCCATCGGTTGGTCCATTGAGGACTTGAAGGGAATGAGTACGACTTTTTGCATGCACAAAATCCTAATGGAGTTCAATCACAAACCGGTAGTACAACCCAAAATGAGACTGAATCCGACAATGAAAGAAGTGATTAGGAAAGAAGTGGTAAAGCTCCTAGAAGTCGGTCTCATTTACCCCACTTCAGACAGCCCTTGGGTGAGTCCCGTCCAAGTTGTACCAAAAAATGGTGGAACGACCATCATCACAAATGAAAAGAACGAGCTAATTCCTACATGAACAGTTACATGCTGGAGAGTGTGTATTGCCTATAGAAGGTTGAACAGTGCTACGAGGAAGGATCATTTCCCAATCCCTTTCATTGATCAGATGCTTGAGCGGCTAGCCGGACATGAGTATTATTGCTTCCTGGATGGCTATTCGGGATACAATCAGATAACTGTGGCACCCGAGGATCAAGAGAAAACTGCATTCACATGTCCGTATGGGGTGTTTGCTTATCGGCGAATGCCGTTTGGGATGTGCAATGCACCTGCCACATTTCAAAGGAGCATGATGTCCATATTCTCTAATATGATTGAAAAACATATCAAAGTATTTAGGGACGACCTTTCTGTCTTTGGTTCATCTTTCGATAATTGTTTGATTAATCTGTCTCTTGTATTAGAAAGGTGTGAAAGATCCAACTTGGTCCTAAATTGGGAAAAATGTCATTTTATGGTATGAGAGGTAATTGTATTAGGCCACCGAATTTCCCACAAGGGGATCGAGGTAGAAAAGGCCAAAGTTGAAGTTATTGAAAAACTTCCCCATCCTACCAACGAAAAAGGCATTAGAAGCTTTCTAGGCCACGTTGGATTTTATAGAGATTTATAAAAGATTTTTCTAAAATTGCAAAACCGCTCACAAACCTACTTGTGAAAGACGCACCTTTCAAATTCAATGAGGATTGTTTGCATGCTTTTAACAGTTTGAAAAATAAGTTGATAACTGCTCCCATTATCACTACACCTGACTGGTCACTACCTTTTAAAATTATGTGTGATGCAAGTGACAGTGCTATTGGGGCAGTCCTAGGACAAAGAAAAGACAAAATGTTGCATGTAATCTACTATGCTAGCCATGTTTTAAATCATGCCCAACACAATTATGCAACAACTGAAAAAGAATTATTAGCTGTAGTTTATGCTTTCGATAAATTTCGATCTTATTTACTAGGATCGAAAGTTATTGTTTACACTGATCATGTTGCCTTGAGGTATTTGTTTACTAAGCAAGAATCGAAACCAAGATTACTTAAATGGATTCTATTACTACAAGAATTCGACATTGAGATCCGAGATAAGAAGGGATCAGAGAATACTATAGCAGACCACTTATCTCAATTGGAGAATATCGAGGAGGAAGAGGACATTAGACCAATTGGAGACCAATTTTCCTTATGGTCATGGCACCTTGGTTCGCCGACTTTGCTAATTTTAAGGTAGGTGAGACAATTCCATCTGATTTCACGTACCAACAACGAAAGAAGTTTATCCATGATGCCAAATTCTATGTGTGGGGTGAATCCTTCTTGTACAAAAGAGGAGTGGATGGTTTGTTGCGAAGGTGTGTGCCCGAGGAGGAGCAAGAAAAGGTATTGTGGCACACGACTTTGATTATGGGGGTCATTTCAGTGGTGATCGAACTGCAGTAAGAGTTCTCCAATCGGGATTATTTTGGCCTTCATTGTTCAAAGATGCATTCAACTACGTGAAGAAGTGCGATCGATGCCAGCGCATCGGTAATATTTCAAAACGGGATGAGATGCTGCAAAATCCTATATTAGAAGTAGAAGTGTTCGACATGTGGGGTATTGACATCATGGGTCCATTCCCATCCTCATATAAAAAAGTCTATATTTTGGTGGCGATAGATTATGTCTCCAAATGGGTTGAAGCAGTTGCTACTCAAACTAATGATTCAAAACAGGTCATCACATTTCTCAAGAAGAACATATTTGCCCGTTTTGGCGTACCTCAAGCTTTGATTAGTGACGAGGGCACTCACTTTCTAAACCGAAAAATGGAATACCTTCTGAGGAAATATAATGTGCGTCATAGGGTGGCAACCCCATATCACCCACAAACCAGTGGGCAATTTGAAGTATCCAACAGGCAGCTTAAGCAAATTCTTGAAAAAACAGTGAATGCCTCACGAAAATATTGGTCAATGAAACTCGGTGATGCACTTTGGGCCTACCGAACAGCTTTTGAAACCTCCCTTCGTTTGTCGCCGTATCAAATCGTGTATGGTAAAGCCTGTCATTTGCTGCTCGAACTGGAGCATCGATCATTTTGGGCGTCGAAATACTTGAATTTTGACTTGGTTAAGGCAGGCGAATCAAGAATTCTGCAGCTTCACGAGTTAGAGGAGTTCCAGAATTTTGCATATGAGAACACTAAAATATTTAAAGAAAAAACCAAGAAATGGCATGACAACAAAATTAAATTAAAGGAATTCCAAGAGGGAGAGCTAGTTCTTCTATTCAACTCAAGATTGAAGTTGTTCCTAGGAAAACTAAAGTCAAGATGGTTGGGCCCCTTCAAGATAATCAAGGTGTTTCCATACAGGGGCTGTGGAATTGAAAGACACACACTTAAATCGGAACTTTAAGGTGAATGGACAAAGGCTCAAATCTTATTTAGGGGCAGAGTCAAAACCTTCGATGGAGTCCATCCATCTAATCAACACTTGAAGAGTGGAATGTCCAGCTCAAGACACTAAACGAGCGCTTATTGGGATGCATCCCAAATTTATATCCTTTGCACTGTATTTATTTATTACATTTCAGATTTATTTTACTCCATTTAGTTCCAATTTTAGTCTCTAATTGCTAGTTCTATTAGTTTGGATGTTTGGTATGAACAAGGAATCAAAAAGATATGTTGAGAAGCAATTTTACAGTTCCAAATGACAGAAGCCGCGCCCAAGCACGCCTGAAGCACTTTTTCCAGGTATTGTCACTAAAAACGTGCGCCCGAAGCGCGCCTGAAGTGCTTTTTCCCGATATTGTCACTGCAAACGCGCGCCTGAAGCGCTTTCTCCAGCATTTGTCACTGTAAACGCGCGCCTGAAGCACTCCCAAGCGCGCCTGAAACGCTTTCTCCAGCATTTGTCACTGCCCATGCATGCCTGAAGCGCGCCCAAGCGCGCTTGGAGCGCTTTTCATGGCTATCAAGTTTTAAAACCCCCATCTTATCACTCAAAAATCCCCTCCTTCATTATCACTCCCCAAACCCTCCTCCATTGTCATCAAAGGTCAGTCTCCATCTCTTCATTATCACTCTCCAAACCCCCATCCATTATCTCAAGTTAGTGTTCCTCTCCTATCCAACATTCTTTCATCCTCAAGTAAGTTTACCCCAATTTCTAATATCAACTCTTTCTTGTTCATTGATGCATGTGGGTTCTTTAAATTCAAATTTATGCTAGTATTAGAAATTGTTTCTACATGCATGTTGATTTTCTGAGATTGAATGGGTGTTAATGTTGCAAATATGTGAATTGTTCATGTGTTTTATGATTGCACTCCAACTGTTTGCTAAAATGACACAACCACTTTTGCACTTTAAGTCCCACAAAACATGACTGCACTCCAACTGTTTGTTAAAATGGCACAATCACTTTTGCATCTTAAGTTCCACAAAACATTACTGCACTCCAACTGTTTGTTAAAATGGCACAACCACTTTTGCACCTTAAGGGCCACAAAATATATACTGCACTCCAACTGTTTGTCAAAATGACATCCAATGTATATGCACTATTACCATTTAGAATTTAGTTAGACTAACCCAGGGTCAATGAAAGAGACTTGTATTGAAGTTAAGGGGCGCTGCACGTTAAGGGTAAATACTACCTTGGTTAGATAAAGTGCGCTTTGAGGAATAGTCGATACCTTGAGGGGTAAAGTTGAGCATTCGAGTTAAACTAGATTTACAACCCGGATTATTAAGTATGAATTTCATGACGAGTATAGGAGTGAGAATATATATTTTGTTGATAAGTGACAAATCTCTTTGTGGTTTAGGAGATAGATAGTATGGATAGTGATTTTGGGATGAAACTATAGAGGCGTAAGTGTGAATTTTAAGCGATGTTCGGAAAAACATAAGGAGTTAAGCCTTGATGTATTGAACCCTATGTTACCATTAAGTGGAATTTGAAGTATCAAGTACGAGAATACTTCGAGATTATAATAATGTAAGTTTTGAGAGTCTATTAAAGGATGTAAATTACTTGGAGAATGTTAATATTTTGATATATCGGAGGGATTATTCGAGATTTGATTTGGGACCCTAAGATGGATGATGAAAGATATGTGGGTCTTGGAGATATTTTACTTCAAAGTTATGAGGATGAAGTTTATAGAAAATAGGGTGAAGAAATGGTGAAACCTGCTACACCAATCACTGCTAAGTGGATAGAAAAATACTCCATAATTCCGGTTAAGGTCCTTCGTGCCCCACCAGCAGCGATGACAGTAGAGGAAAATACTGAACGACATCACCACCCTCCACATCCATCACAGCTATCCACCGACGAAAGATGTGGCAGACTGGAAACTATGATGGAACGATTGATGATTGATCAGCAAGATGGACAAGCCAGAATAGAACTGGGGATGACCAATCTATATCGAACCTTCGCTTCTTCTCAATAGACACCAGGAGGCATGTTTTATGCTGATCTATTCGCACCTCACCAGTATATTGGCGACCATAGTGGAACATGAGCGAATGATCTAAACGAGAATCCTTGAATTACTAAACTGAGAGAAGTTTTCTTTCCTTTTTTTATCTTTCTGTTGTTTGTCATGTTTCTTTCTTTTTTCTCGTTTTCTTTGTTTAATGTTAGTCTATTTTGATTTTCTTTTCTTTATGTTTTTTTTCCTTTCACTAAATGTGTACTATGATGAAACAGTTGTAATGACTTACACTTAATCTTAAAGTTTCTGTTTGTGATTTTGAAAGTTAAATTTCATTTCTTAGATTATGTTATTGCTCAAGTCGACAAGCCTTCCTAATGCATGCAGTCTTGATTACTAAATGGTTGTAGAAGGCTAATATGCCATCAATTTTATAAAAAAAATACAATTTTAACTTTTTCAAAAGCATGTTGGCATTATTTTAATTGTTCACACTCTTTCTTATTATCCTAGTTGTAAGCTTTGGAGCCTAAACACTTAAATTCTTTGTTGTGTGATTATCCAGACATGTGTTATCCCTTCAGAACTTGCACTAATTCTGACTTGCATCAACTATAATTTATGCATACATTGAGGCAATTTTATTGGTCGTTTGAGAGTTTCTAACTACCCTATGAAAATTTTACCCTTTGCTAGCCCCTTTGAGCCTTGCCCTTTTATTTCGGTTACTAACCACATTACAAGCGAAATACTTGAATTTAATTAAATCACCTTACTTGGAGTTAGGTAGAAAAAAATTATTGTCTTGATAAAATTCTAAGTTTGGGGTTGCTCATGGGATAGCAACCTGTAAGTTTGGGGTGGTGATTCTCTCAAAAAGTATGAAAAAAAAAGAAGTTTGTGTACTTTGGCAAATAATATCTTCTTGGTTCTTTTGCCAATGTTTGAGAATCTCCAAAATGAAAAGGTGAAGAAAAAAGAAATGGTAGAATAAGTTGGAAATGTATGCCTAACTCCAAGTAGTAAAGCTACTATCCTAAAAATGTCCTACCCTTACCTAAGCCCCATTACAACCCGAAAGTCCTCCAAAAATGTATGTGTCTACTACATTGTGATTGCTAACTAGAATTTTTTCAAGCCTATGGTAGCATGATGCATGTTCTAGGATTTGAGTGATAAATTCATAATCCTTTCTAAACACTTGAGATAAATTTTGGTGAGATTGTGCGAAGAGAGAGTTGAATTTGATGAATGAATGCCAAGGTGTACAAATCTTGTTGTCCTTTATTGAAAACAACCATAGAGCATGATGAATGTTTTGCAGTAGCAAGAACTTTGAAAATTGAGTTTGATCTAATTTGAGAAATTGAATTTAAGTGTGCGTTTAACTGGACCAATTCTGAAACTAATTGTTGCTTGGAGACAAGCAATAGATTAAGTTTGGGGTTGTGATGACTCTTCATCATATGCATATTTTCCCACCATTTTAGTCTTATTTATCCTCAATCATTAGTTAAATTAAAGATTTATTTGATATATTTTGTTGATTTTTGTTCTTTGAGTTAATAAAATGTTTTGTGTTTTATTTCATTGATTAAGTAGGAATTTTTTGTAATTTTACATTGTGTTGTGTTTTAGTGCAGTGCTGAATTTTGGTGAGAAATCAACATGACATATGTAGAGTATTGCAGCCATATCTGGAGTTGTAGATATCCAATTGGAGTCAACCCAAGTGCAAATGAAAGCTAAGATCCATAGCTGCAACTTTCATGAAGACACCGGAACCAAATTCAGACTCCAAAGAGGAGCCAAATGCAATATACGTCGGACAACAGATGCTGAGCGCTTGAAGCGTGCCAGACGCGCATGGGGTACGTTTCCAGCCATCCAACACTGTCCAGGCGCGCCTGGGGCGCGCGACGTGCATCAGCATCCATAAAAACGCAAATTTTCACTGTTTTAGGGATCTTTTTGACTCTTGGGAAGTTGGGAGACTTGTGCCATAGCATAGTGTAACACTCGTTTTTCACAAGCGTGAGTGTATTTTTTTTTTTCAAAGAATTAAAATAAACAGGAAATAAATAAGGTAACACACGTTTGGATAAATATTTTAAGTCGTAGACAACGACAAATAGTGTCCAACAGAATTTAACGAGCAGCGGAAAAATTCTTAAATCCATGAATTCAAAATATATACATAAACAAAGTAGTACAGTTTCCAGTTTAAAAATAAAACGCAACCCCAAA
>PGWS01030368.1:0-14181 GCA_002896235.1 Cicer reticulatum | reverse complement strand
CCCTATTATTACCTCTCTAACAAATATGAAACGACTACTGAGTGATTGTCTAATTGAACGACTACCAGATATGGAACGATTACCGAATATTGAACGACTATTGAGTGATTGCCTAATTGATAGACTTTAAAATAGAAAATAATATTATTAATAAATAATAATAAAAAGTAACATTAATAAATAATAAAAATATATATGGTGGTCTGTTTGATCTAATAAGCTTTTTTAGAAGCTTCAGTCTGACCTATTTAAATAAATACGCTTTAAAATAGTTTGAGTCTAGCTTTTTTATTAAATAGGTCAGGTCAGACCATGTAGATCCGGCTATAGACCCTTGACGGACGACCTAATCTATTCTCATCTCTAATCATTAATTACTAAGAGATAACGATAAAAATGATCACTTGTATGCATTCATGCGACAATTAAATTTCCTTAATCATAGTCATTTTTTTAAACACCCACACCTTAAAAGTTTCCATCTTCCAAAAAAAAATTCAAATACTAATAAATTAATTAGATTCAAATTATAGACAGATCAAAGAATATATAAATAGCTAAAATATTATATTCTATTATAGAACTTTATATTTGATTTAAATGACTGCTAAATTAAGTGAACACTTAAATAAATTTGATACAATAGCAATTCATCACTTTACTGTTATTTCATTATACTATTTAAGACTAAGATATACAACAATAAACCACAGTATTAACAAGTAATTATATACTTTTTATTTATTTTACAAATAAAATAACTTAGTAGGTGGCAATATCATAAATCACGCATACAAAAGTGCGTTGTGAAATTGGAGTTTCTAATACAGACTTGAATATATCAAATGAGTTGTACTTATCCTTTACAAGACATTTATATTTTTTTAATACATTTAAATGTCAAAAAAAAAATATATTAAAAAAGCTAACATAGATTAATAATACTATATTCTTCTTCTAAAATTGTATGGATGTTGATAAGTGTCCCTTCAATTATCTTTAGCTCATCTTATTTCACAAATAGTTAACAGTTAGTCTTCAGTTAATTATCTATTTTCACATAAAAAAGGTTGTAATAGTACTGGCTGTGTATTTTTTCGCGGCCAGAAAATTATTAATGTTTATCCCAACTTAACATAATTAATTTATAATTTATTAAGATATATACTATATAATGATTGTCGTTGGTCAACTCAGTATCATACCATAAAGAGATTCGTAGAAAATGTTTGTTAACTTTTTATAAAAACAAATAAAGAGTGTAGAAATGCGGAAAAGTGCACTTACCAAGTTTTTAGTATTCAACATGAGTGTTGCAATAGATTCAATTAGCATGACTCTTATTTATTAGACTACGATGAACACAGTTCAAACATGTGACCATTCTATCCGTCCGCATAATAGAATTCGTCAAAGGATCCAAAACATATATGACAAAAGTATCTTATCTATTCATGAAACGGACTATATATGAGATCATAATATGGGGTTGGAAGGACAAGATACATATGGCACGATGAACATAATATTGGATGCAATTAAAATATCCACATTCATCGTTTAACCCCATGTCATTGCCACCTCAATCAATAAATAAAAATATAACACTATAAATCAATTTCAATTATTTCACATCAATCTTTTTTCAAGTCTTACCACGTTATTATTTTTTATAAAATTAGGAAAGGGAATGCTATTAATAACGAATAGTTATTTTATAGTTGTTTATGTTGGATTTAAATTATATCTTTTAAAATTATAAAATCAAACTCTTACTATTGAACTGTTATCTTTTAAATAAAGTTTTATCACATCATATACAACAACAAATCTTACAATATTGAACTTAGAACAACCACATAAGTGATTAAGATACTATATCTTCACACTAAACCATAAAACATAGGGTATTTGGTCATCTCATATGAGATTACTCCCATTAAGCATAAATATTTTCACTCTCATGCACTTAAATAGTTTGTGGCACACCTACATCAATATGAAACGTCGTCTAACTACAAATTGTCATATTTTTTTTTTATACAAGTTGGTCACCTTTAGTCAAATTATTGGCTCTGATATGACACTTGGACTATTTAGAGAATCTGAGATATCATCACATTCGAATTAGAGTAACTCCACGTATGTTTTTGACATTAAACCTTCGCTCAAAATCTTAAAAATTGAGTAGATAGATTATCTCACTTCTATGTTACTCAAAATATTCACTTTTTCTTTTAAAATGAGACTTCTAATTCATTGACAAGCCAACACTTTGTCACCCTCACCCCATGGAGTGTAGGAAGTAGATTGTCTAAGACGAACTCTACCATAAAGACAGGTCGTAGATGGTCCAAACTTTAAATTGATAATTGTAACAAAATTTAATCAGTAGAAGGGATTCTACACTCCCACTAAGCAACGAGCTACACACATGGATTATTACACATATCCCCATGTTTTCCCTCAATTGTGAAGCCAAACTTATCTTGTTTTTGATTCATTTTATTTCTATTAACTAACGTAGGCTACTTTTGAAGATAAGGTTGAAGTCATACTACTCCTCTTAATGAAAAATAAAGATAATTCATCATACTAATTAAAGTACCTCAACTCCTCAAAAATTACCAAAACATTAACATACTAATTCCTCTGAAAATTCATCAACTAGGGAAAACAAAAAAGAGCCAACCTTCAAGCATCAACAAGCCAGCCTCTTTTGCCCACATCATTATTTTCTTCCATCCATTTTACCTCTGCTAGAAAAATCCATCTTCTATCAATCATATCATGTGTTTAGATTCCACTTCTTCCACCAACTCCAGCTTCTTGCACACCCTTTCACTTACCATGTCATATCATGTGAAAAAGATAACGTGCTTCTCTTCCTCCTTTAATGAGATCATAAAAACAAGATTTTCTAAGACTTTGGAATCTTGCCATTATCAATGAACACAGTGAACGGGAGAGGATTTCACAAACTATTTCTTTCATGGATTCTCTTCACATGGTGCTTCACTATCATCTTCTTCAACATCGTACTTTTCGAAAAATGTTTCGTAATCGATGTCTTCTTCGTCGTGCATTCTTTTCTCAAGTTGTAGTGGATCTAACTCCGCAAGTTGCTCAAATCTTCGAAGCCTGTCTAATAGTTGTTGCTTGGTTCCTGAAAATTTAATACACAAAATGATAATCAATAATAAATATATATTTCTTTCGATTTAATTTGATTATAATTTTTTTGACATTTGCAAGTTAAAATTATACTTCTTTTAATAATAATTTAGTGATATTTTATTTTAAATTTAAATTCTATAATCTTTTAAATATATTTAAGCATATACTTTTCAACAGTAAATTCACATCATTCAAACTACTAGACATGGAGATATTTCACATTAATAGAAACAAGATATATATGCATTCATTAGTTGCGGTCAACAAATCTTAACCGTCGAATGGATCAAACCCTTTATATTGGGAAAATTCAAAATATAAATCGTTTAAAGATCTATCAACAGCAATAAATGTAGGAATTTTTTTCTAGCACCAAATCAATTTTCCAAACTTACAATGCCAAAAATGGTAATGAAAAAACTGATAGATCAAGTGATTAAATGTCCACATGACAATGGAGCAATAACTCGCATGTGCTGCATCACATTGACCAAATTAAATAGATCAGAAGAGTACTAAATTCTCAACAACCAAAATTACCATCAAAACATGATGAAACTTTATATTACTGAAACCTTATACAACATATTCAATAGAAGCATCTCAATCAAGACAGATCTCCTGACATGAAAAATTTTTGTGGGTCATGTTGAAATTTATAACTTTACTGCCTAATGTCTAATGGTAAACAAAGAGTAGGCCAGTTCCACATTCAATGCAAAATGCCAGCTGAGTAATGAGCTACTGTAAAATATTTTAAATGAAACCCACAGAAAATAGATATTATTATGTTTCAATTTCAGTACAATCATATCAGCAATTAGCCCCTCTTATGGTATTTTTACAACTGGACAATTAACCTTAAAGAAACGTGTACGATTGTGTATGTTGATGGATAACCACCGTACACAACAAAGAATCACACAAATTTTAATTTTAATACACTACTAAAAAAATTTAACAACCATTCAATGTGATTTTATAATTAAGCATTAAAATTAAAATCAAACATTTTTAAATGATCAACATGATTTAATTAAGTTTGACTTACAATAAAAATGTTACCCATCATATTATCAGTTATAGACTTATTTTTAAAGTGAGATACGACTTTTTTCAAAGATTAACAATGTTTGAAATTTTGATTAAAAGTCAATTTCATTATTTTTTTAAATGTTTATACTATTGAAGTAATGTATACTTTTATTTATTGATTAATAAGTTAATACATCAATGAACTTAAGTTTCATTTTCACATCTACACAACATTTTATAGAATTCAATATTATATAATATACTATTTTGTAATCATATATTTTAAATACTATTAAAAAATTAATTAGCTTGTATGTTAAAATTAATAAAAAAAATATTAACATATTTCTATGAATTAAACACAAATTACAAATTTAATATATAAATAATAATTTATATTTAATTATGTAAGTCTCATGGGTTAAAAAAGTTGATATCTTATCATAAATTGATATTCTAACTATATAAATAAGTACGATCTGATTTGCTCCTATCATAAATTAGATGACAAAACTCATTTCACTTACCAGATCTATTTTAACTCCTAAGCTACAACTGATATTATGGTACTTACAAGTGTATAAACTATTAGATTTAGAGAGAGAATTTTTTTCCAGGTAGGAGGGAGAAATACTTGTTTGGTCACAGTATATAAATAAATAATATTTGAGAACACTAGAGATAAATAAATAAAGATAAAAAATAATTAAGAAAAAATAATATATAATTTTAAAATAATTACATGATATAATATTTTGTAGTAAGTATAACTCAAACACTATTTATTTTTGTCCTATATGATCAAATAATGATTTCTCCAATAGAGGATATTAGTTTCATTTTTTATGATTAATGTTATTATTGATTAATAGTATAAAAATCATTATATTGAAATATGTGTATGAATGAAATCTAAAATAATAATATTGACATACTTTGTACATTGGCGTGCCTACATCCCAAATCAAAACCACCCTCTTGATCGTCGTTTCATGGCAATCATCATCATAATCTTCAAATGTGGGTCTAAAACAGATATGGACTTACACTGTTCCTTCTCTTCCTCATCTTCCCCTGATTGGAATTTGAGTGACTTCGTCACCTCCATATTTCTTTGTCCTATGAAAAATTTCACAACAACTCTACTTAGAATAAATGTCCTAATTAGGTAGTTAAATATATTTCTTATTCGTTATAATCATTCTTATAATGTCATGATATAGACGACTCAATACTTTGTTTCATAATTGGTTTAATATTATTCATATTGTAAGTGGGTTATTATTGACTTCTTTTTGTTTTGGTTACTTGCTAGTTGCTTACCAAAATACAACTAATGCCAAACAAAAAATACAAATGTGAACTATCACTATTAAATCGAATGTCGGAATCAATAAACAACTAGAACAAACAAAAACATAACCTGTTTTTATTTACCAAAATAACCACCTGAGAGTGAAAGTAAAGACAGATGATAAACTAAACAAAACTATTTAATTGAATTGACCTTGTGACCTATTTCAAAAAGGATCTTTTAACATATTTAGAAAAAATGAAAGGGTATAATTGTCACATATAAATAAATTTCCGGCAAAATAATTCAGTTCCAGAAACCAGATCCTATTCGCCGACAGAAAATACACCACAGAGCAATACTGGTAAACCTCACGAGTTTAACTCGGTTCTCCAACTCACCACACAAATTACCGAGTCAGAACCAGTGTCCTAAATAATCAGCTGATACATATTTTCTTATTTTTAGTGTTTAAAAAAATAAGAGATCATACGTGTTTTTGCAATAATAAATTAATACAATGTTTAAAGTGATATATATATATAGGTACATTCAATTAGAACACATTCTCCAAATAATATGTTTTTAGCAGTTTTGGATGATATATAAAATTAATTTTAAACATATTTAATGTACACAAAATGATTTTACCTTCGAAATTTATTATCTTAGAATCTATTGTTTTTTTTCACTCTCAAACAGTGTTTTTAAAAAATATTTGAACTTTTAAAATTTACTTTTGAACTTCAATTTCTTTTATACAAAATAATCATATTTAAAACATTATCAACCAAATTTAAATTT
Source organism: Cicer reticulatum (assembly GCA_002896235.1). Taxonomy (NCBI): domain Eukaryota; kingdom Viridiplantae; phylum Streptophyta; class Magnoliopsida; order Fabales; family Fabaceae; genus Cicer; species Cicer reticulatum. Next base: position 7,871 of record PGWS01030368.1, on the reverse strand, counting down.
GAAATTACTGAAAAGTTTAATTTTTTCACTAGGAGACTTTTTTTTTTTTAACTCAATTCAATAGAAATATATCACAACATTCTAGATCACTGTACTTTCAAAATGAGAGTAATTTTTAATTTAGTTTTAGGAAATGAAACTTTTGTGAACTTAGAAGCAAAGACACTGAAAAAAAGTATAAATCAATAGTGATTATTCAATTATACACATCTAAAATAAAAATTATAAATTGACAAACCTCAGTTTGTTGTGAGATAGGTGAACCCACCGCGAGGGAAAATCCGGCGTACGGCGGGCGGAAGAGGAGGAAGCACTCCTTTGAAGAACAAAACGAAAAAGGACTTTCACAGAAAAATCGACGATGATGAAAACAAGCACATCTCCCATCTTTTCTTTGTCCTTGTTCATCACCACAATGAACTTGTTCAACATAGTCCACGCGAATGTCCACTACACGAAGTCTTCCATTATCCAACGATTATCCTCGTTGCTCTCCGACCACACCCGCACTACTCGTTTTCCATTCCAAGAAGAACACCTGTACCCACCTCACAGGATCCCACCTCTCATTCATTAGCTTCCATTGATTCACTTTTTTTGTTTCTGTTTCGTTGCGTTAATTTCTTGAAAAACGAACCCACCGGAACTTTTATTTTTGCAATGCGGTTTTTATTCTGAATCCTGAGCGAGGCTTCGAGTAAAAGCGACGCCGTTGTGGCTGGGTTTGTTGAAGGAAATAGCGTTGGAGATCCACGTGGATTTTTTTAAACCGTGTGAATTTAATGGTCGAAGATTGGTGATTTTTTTCAATAATCGGGTGTGTTTGGAATGAGAGGAACAAAGCGTTTTTGCATAGGTAAAGTTGTTGTTTATCGTTGTGGGTTTTGTTATTTTCAATTGTCAAGTTGTGTATTGGGATTGCTTTTCAGTTTAGTTACGTTTGTTGAAATGTAGTTAGTGAGTAGAAGAGAAATGGTTCTTGGTCTTCTTTGAGTAAGCTCGTGTAAGTGCCTTTTGAGACATGTGAAGAAAATAGTGTGTTGATGAAAGTTGAGAAGAGGCTTGAAGAGGTTGAAGTTTGTTAGAAGGTTAAATAGGAGGAGAGGAGCAATTCGAGAAGAGGGAGAGGAAGAATGAGGAGAGTTCGTGAGTTCAAGAAAGTCTAGATGGGTTAAAAATATCGAGGCATAGTGTGGTGAATCAAATATTATAAATAAATTTCTGGATAGTTGTAAAATTAAAAATATTGACAGTTGTATGTTTTTTTTTAATTCCGCTGGATGTGTGTATGACGTAGAAGCTGTTGCTACAATACTATGTGTGAGATCTCTTAATGTGGTAGGAGTAGGTTTTTGTTTGTCGTCTAATAGGCTGAAGACTTATACACAACACACACCCTATGTAAAAAATATTGGTCAAATATATAATTGAAGATGTAAGGTGATGTGTTACTTCACGCACTGAAACTGCTTAGCATTGACGTTTTAACGGTTTCGTTCGAGCTGAAATATGAGCGGAGATCTCATTATTGTGTCTAAACTATTGAAGATGATTATATATATATCTGCTATGACTATATTATGAAATATATACCTTTATGATTTATAATTATTAAAATAAAAATACCTATCTTTATTTTTATTTAAAAAGGTATATCTGGTGGTAAGTTATAGAATTTATACAACACCACAAAAATCTAGCGCCAGCTTCTTAAATTTTTAGCCTTAGTTATTTATTATTCCTAATAGTTAAGATGAATGGTTTTACATTTATTTTTGGGTTATTGAATCACTATAATGTCATTTTGTTTGTTTTCTTCAATAATTTACAATAAATAAGTGGTTTCAAATCATCTCTCAGTTCTTTTTTCTTGTTAATTTTTATTTAAGATTTTGTAGTTCAAGTTGTAACATTGTTTTGTTGTTGTCTTAGTTCCTCACGTTTGAATTTGTGTTTCGTTATGTGTTCTAGATACATGAGTATCAAAATAAATTAATTTTATAATAGGCTTTGCCTAACATTAATAGATATTTTCTGTTTTATGCTATCAACTTGCATGTGTATCTAGTTTGTTGCATATTCATCATTTTTACATTTTCAACTTTGAATTTTTTTTTTATAACTAAATTATATTCATTCAATTAAATAATTAAAAATTTTGATCAAGACACAAATAATTCAAAGTCATTAAAAACCGAAAAAGATGAATATCTCAAACAAACTCACAACACTTGGATTAATGTATAAAACAACAAAATACATACAAACATTAACAAAATATACAAATATGATAAAATTAAATTACAAAACCTGACGATTCATTGTTGTATGACAATGACAAAGTCATTAGTTAATATGTACTTAGATCAAAATTTATCTATCATATCTGAATTAAATAAAATACACCTGTAGTACCTCAATTTTGTCCCAATAATTAAAAATTTTTTCATAATAATAAAAACAATTAAAAACAACATAATCAGTATTTCGTCCTTTATTTTAATTTTAATCTTTGAATTTTAATTTTTATTTTATATCCCAATTATATCTTCACCATTTCCTACACTCAATCACAAAATCATTGTTGTAGATTACCTCAAATCAATATAATATCTTCACCATATCCTACACATCAATCACATAACTTGCATAACTTTCTTTTATTTTATGGACATCTTGCTGTGCAAAACAATGATATAACCCATAACTTTTACTTTTAATTTTATGGACATGTTGCTGTCAAATAAAATAAACTCAGAACTTTGTTTTATTTTATGAATACAACATGTCACTATTATTAGTCTATAAGAAGAAGATAAAAAATTCATTTGAAGGGGAGAAGGAGATTATCGAAAAATAGAGATTTATTTTCTTTTGACGTGCTTCTGAAATCAATCAACGAAAAAGAGAGGAAAATGTTGTAATCTAAAAACCAAAAATCAGAGAAGATAAAGAAACGTTTTTGGAAAAAAGTCCACCACAATCCAACTCTCTTCAAAACCACTCATAACCATAACCAAAAACTCAACTTATTCTTAAACAACACAACCCACAAAAATCTAATTAAAAGATAGATAGATAAGAGGAGATCGTTAACTACCTTTCATTCCAGTCGCGCCGCCGCTAGCTCCATCTTCACTGTTGGCCGATATTAGAAAGAGACAGAAGTATTTTTTTTTACTCTCTATACAGTTTGTTGTGCTTTATGTTATGTGGAAAGATATAACCATCACTATGTTAATAACTAAGATTTTTGGAAGAAGAGCTTGATTTGTTGGAACTTTGTTTTATTTGACATTGGGTGTTCTTGTTTGAAATCTTAGTTTTATGTTTCTCTGGTTGGGCTTATAAGGCTATGATGATTTCTTTGGTTTTTTAATTTTATTATTATTTTGTGAAGATATTTCTCCAATATTATCACTACTGGCCTCAGCATTTGTTATCCTACTGCTAACTCTATATTAGTGTGTTGGTATTCGCATGAGAAATGACACTAGCAACCTGCCATCCATACTTTTCTTTTTCTCTAATATCACGTGAGGCAATTATCAAGTAACATGTGTGTTATGTAATGCTGTAAAATTACTATTTTATTTCATTTAACTTAAATAATAATAATTATATTATATTTAATAATGATGGTCATTAACAATAATTTAATTGATTTAAATATAAATAATGACTAATTAGTAATAAACATAATTCATTTCACTTATAAATGATATTAATATGCTATTTTAATATTAAATGAGTTATGCCTTTCACTCATTTGATTCACTAAGAAAAGTATTTGAAAGAGTTCACAATTTGTAATATAGTTTTTATTTTATTAATCTGGTATTTTTATTTTTTATTTATTTAATAAATAACAATACAAGTCTATATTTTTACCGTTTATTTATTTTTAGGTGTGTTTATTATTGAGCTTATTTCGTAGAATTAATTTAAACTTATTTAATTTTTAACATCAATTATTATTATTATTATCTATTTTAAAGGGTAAAGATAAAACTATAATCGAATATTGTAAGGTTAATTAGATGTGACATCTTTTTAATCTTTGAGTTATTAGAACACAAATTGTGACAATTTGATGGTTCTAAATCTCATAATCACAAATGATTTAATAAACTAAAAATTCATAAACAAATAAATCATAAAATTATTTAAAGTTAATTAAAATCTTTTAATCTCGGAGTTACATAATACCACAATTATATATTTTTGATAACATCTAAAACTTATCCTTTTAAAAAAAAATTTATTTAATTATTATTATTATTACTATTATTACTATTATTTTTGAAGTTGTTTAAGATACAAATTAAAACTATTTGTTTGTTTTGAAATTTCAAAATAAATATTCTTAAGAGGATTAAATTAGATGTGACATCTTTTTACTCCTTGGATTTTGAGACACGAGTTGTACAATTCGATCGTCTTAAAATTCATATTTTAAGATAATTATTCAAATCAAACAAGTTTTTTTATGTTCGTCAAAATTATTTTTTTTAAGTAACAAAATACAATTTATTTAAAAGCAATCAACGCATTCACATTTTTTTACCAAGAACTACGTAGCTTTGATTTCTCCATCGCACCGGGAGATACGTAGGAGCAAGATCACACTCTTGTCAAGCACACTAATAAAAACTTTCTTTTTTTTCCACTCTTTTTTAACACACTTTTATCTCAAAAAATCACATTTATAAAAAACAATTTATATTCATATTTAATAATAAAGAAAAATAAATATATTTAAGTTGATATAATTTTGCACAATTAATTAAAGGTAACCGTATTTTAACGGATGTCGTAGGGTGCTAATACCTTCCTACGCATAATCGACTCCCGAACTCAAAATCTGGTTTCAAAGACCATTTTTACATTTTTAAGGGTTTTCCAATATTTTCCCTATTTTAAAATAAATTTTGGTGGCGACTCCATTGAATTCGAGGAAAACTCGAAATTTTAGGCCGCGACAGCTGGCGACTCCACTGGGGATATTTCGAGAGTCAAGCCTAAAAATTAATTGTGCATAATTTTTTAACTTTTTTCTATATTTGTTTGTTTTTCATTTTCATTTTATTTATGTGTTTTTATTTCTTAATAAGTATTAGTTGACATTATAATATTCTTTTAGGCTAGTAGATTATTTTTTATTTTATGTTATTTATTTATTTAGTATATGTATATATATTTTGTTAATATTATGGAGTTATTGAATTATGCTTATTTAGCACATACACTTTTACTAAAAACACACACTTATGAGTGGAACCTTATACCCGGGTTTGAACAAAACTTAAGTTTAGTTTCGAGATCGCGTAGTGGTAGCCTTCTGGATGTACATCCTGTTTGGTTAGCATGAGATTTCACCTAGAGTTTGATCTATTGAGTTATGTCACTTCAATAGTTCCTATTGTTGTTATGACAATATTCTAAATGGATTATTGGCTCTAGGTAACCGTGTTATAGAACCTAAGCCCCTGTGAGAGTGTCACTACATAGCCATAGATCCTTTCATGGAAGAATATCTATTAAACCAAAAAATTACTCATATAATCAAACATTATAATATATATTAGTTTCATTCATATGTATTATGAATTTTTTTCTCTCTTTCTAGGAAAAATAAAACATAATAGCATTTTGCTAAATTTTCAGGTTTTTGGGGAATATACAACACTGTAGTCACGTGTTATTTAAGTGGACATGATCAGAAAAGAGGAAATTTACTTTTAAAGTATGATAAGCAACCTGATTTTTGAAGAGTTGTTAAAATACATCAGCGGTCAGTGTTCGAAAACTATCTACTGTGAGAAGTTTCGTTCACAAATATATGGAAAAATTCTAAATCTCTTGGCAGTGAATGTGCAAACAGGGGCCCTCACAGCATTGGCTCAGTATTACGATCCTCTCTTAAGATGTTTCACTTTCCAAGACTTTCAGTTGGCCCCGACATTAGAGGAATTTGAGCGAATATTGGGTTACTCCCTAGAAAGAGGAAATCCTTATCGATATACTGGGCAACCACCGAAGTTGGACACAATTGCTGAAGTGTTGAAAATCGACATAAGAGAGTTGGCAAGTACAAAAGAGGAAAAAGGGGCTATTCATGGGTTTTCAAGAAAATATCTAGAACAAAAGTGCCAAGATTTAGCTGATAAAAAAGAATGGAGTACTTTTATAGATGTTTTGGCCCTCATTATCTATGGTATTGTTATATTCCCAAACCTTGATAACTTTGTAGATTTTGCTGCCATAAATGTATTCTTAGCTTTTAACAAACATAAACAAAACCCAGTTCCTGCGGTTCTTGCTGATGTATACTACTCTATGCATATGCGACACGAGAGAAGAGGGAACAATTTTATGTTGTGTTCCAGTGCTGTATACTACTGTTGTGTCTCACAAGTGTAAGAAAAGAGTATCATGTTGGAGAGTCAAGAGCACGATCGTGAATGGGCAACCGAGTAATAAAGCGTAGACCTTACTGGAGATAAAATTTCATGGTACTTATAGAGATTACAAAGGGTGGAAGAGGTAATATGCCGATGCGGAGATTTCTCCAAATGTAACTCTCATAATCGTGGAACGAATATATGTATTAAATACAATCCAAGTGATTTCCTGAGACAACATCGGTCGTACCCACATGTTGGATAAACCATGATAGTATATTGCGAGGCGATATATTTTATGCACAATACGAGTTATAGTAGATCCACCAATGTATGAGGAAGGATAGTCGAGCTTGGGAATCAATCATTAGAAAAGGAAGGTCTCACGGATGTAGAGGTTGCAGCACAAAGGAAACCTTATCAACAATGGTAAAGAAAAGAGTCCAAGAAATTAAGTTGGCCTTTCCACAGTGCACCCTCAAATGATCAGGAAATGCCCGAACCTATTCTTGTTGCCAATGAAGAGATAGAAGAGCTCAAAGCATCATTGCTCAAATCTGAAGAGGAAAAAAAAGAGCTACAAGCGAGGTTAGAAAAAGTCTCCCAAGAGAACGACAACTTAAGATCAGAAAACACTTGTAAGAGTCAGTTATTCGAGAGAAGCAACAAGAGGTTGAAAGTTGAAAAAGGAAATAAACTTGACATACAAGATTGTTTAAGAGGCGCAAATGAAGAGTTAGATGTGCGAAGGCAAGAAAGGAATGCAGCTATTGAAGAAGCCTATATGTGGAAGCAATTGTGGACAAAATCAGCAAACTCTGAGAAGAACATAAAAAATGAGTTTGAAGATTTAAAGAAACAACTGAAAGAAATGGTAGATCAATATGAGAATCAAGTAAGGAATGAGAGGCAACAGAAGGAAGAAATCGAAGAATTACTCTCAAAACACCAAGATGCACTAAAAGCAGAAATGGAAGCTTCTAGTGAGTTGAAGAATTACATTGATTATCAGGAAAATATCTACAATGACTTGAAGGATGAAACCATATACTGGGAGGAGCGTTTCATGGTGTTGCTTGGGCAATTGAAGAACCAAGAGATTTATAAAGAATTGGAAGATAAAGGCAAGCATTGGAAAGATTGCTTTTCGAAATTGGCAATACTAGCTAATCAGGCAATCATAAAAATTCCAAAACATCTAAGAGAGATTGATGCAGTAATGCATCCACTCAACACTCCAATCAAAGTCTACAAGTTCGTCGAATATTGCAAACATTTAGTAGAAGAATTGGAGGAGAAGATTGGTTGTCCTCTTGAAAAATGAAAAAGATGATTGAAATACAATAGTCGATGTAGCCTTTTAATTTAAATGCAATGTACTTTTTTCTCATCAATGAAGGATTTGCTATTTTGTTTATCGATTCTCATATTCTTCTTTCATTAATAATTCGTGCAAGACTTATGATT
>PGWS01030367.1:0-15488 GCA_002896235.1 Cicer reticulatum | reverse complement strand
ATAACGAATAGTTATTTTATAGTTGTTTATGTTGGATTTAAATTATATCTTTTAAAATTATAAAATCCAAACTCTTACATTGAAGCTGTTATCTTTTAAATAAGTTTCTTTCACATCATTACACAGAAAATCTTACATATTGAACTTTTGAAAAACCACATAAGTGATTAAGATACTATATTCTCACACAAACCATAAAACATAGGGGTATTGTCATCTCATATGAGATTACTTCCCATTAAGCATAATATATTTCATCTCATGCACTTAAATAGTTGTGCACATCTACATCAATATGAACGTCGTCTAACTAACAATGTTCATATTTTTTTTTATACAAGTTTTGGTCACCTTTAGTCAAAATTATGCTCTGATATGACATTGGACTATTTAGAATCTGAGATATCATCACATTCGAATTAGAGTAACTCCACGTATGTTTTTGACATTAACCTTCGCTCAAATCTTAAAATTGAGTATAGATTATCTCACTTCTATGTTACTCAAAATATTCACTTTTTCTTTTAATGAGACTTCTAATTCTTGACAAGCCAACACTTTGTCACCTCACCCATGGAGTGAGGAAGTGATTGTTAGACGAACCTCAACCATAAAGACAGGTCGAGTGTCCAACTTTAAATTGGATAATTGTAACAAAATCTTAATCAGTAGAAGGATTCTACACTCCACTAAGCACGAGCTACACCGACATGGATTATTACCATATCCCCATGTTTCCCTCAATTGTGAAGCAAATATCTTTTTTATCTCTTTTTTCTTTACTAACTCGCTATTTGAAATAGGTTGAAGTCATATACTCCTCTAATGAAAGAATAAATAATCATTCATACTAATTAAGTACCTCAACTCCTCAAAATTACCAAAACATTAACTACTAATCCTCTGAAAATCTCATCAACTAGAAAACAAAAAAGCAACCTCTAAGTCACAAGCCAGCTCTTTGTCTCCACATCATTTTTCTTCCATCCATTTTCCTCTCTAGAAAAATCATCTTCTTCATCATATCAATGGTGTAGATTCCACTTCTTTCCACAACTCCAGTTCTTGCACACCTTTCATACTGTTCATATCATGTGAAAAGTTAAGTGCTCTCTTCTCCTTAATGGATCATAAACAAGTTTCTTAAGAACTTTGATCTTGCCATTTATCATGAACACGTGAACGGAGAGGGATTCACAACATTCTTTCATGGACTTCTCTTCAATGGTGTTCACTCTCATCTTCTTCAACATCGACTTTCCGAAAAAAATGTTTCGATAATCGATGTCTTCTTCGTCGTGCATATCTTTTCTCAAGTTGTAGTGGATCTAACTCCGCAGTTGCTCAAATCTCGAAGCCTGTCTATCGTTGTTGCTTGGTTCCTGAAAATTAATACACAAATGATAATCAATAAATAAATATATTCTTCGATTAATTTGATTTATTAAATTTTTGACATTTTGCAATTTAAATATATTCTAATAATAATTGTGATGATTTATTTTTAATTTAATTTTAATCTTTTACAATATATTTAAGAATATAACTTTCAACGTAAATTCCACAATTAAAACTACTAGACATGGAGCATTCACATTAATAGAAACAAGATATATATGCATTCATTAGTTGCGGTCAACAAATCTTAACCGTCGAATGGATCAAACCCTTTATATTGGGAAAATTCAAAATATAAATCGTTTAAAGATCTATCAACAGCAATAAATGTAGGAATTTTTTTCTAGCACCAAATCAATTTTCCAAACTTACAATGCCAAAAATGGTAATGAAAAAACTGATAGATCAAGTGATTAAATGTCCAATGACAATGAGCAATACTCGCATGTGCTTGCATACATGACCAATTAAATAGTCAACAGAGTACTAAAATCTCAACAACCCAAAATTACCATCAAACAATGATGAACATTTATAGTACTGAAGACTTATACAACATATTAATGAAGCCTCTTCAAACAAGACAGATCTCCTGACAGAAAAATTTTTGTGGTCATGTGAAATTTATAACTTTACTGCTAATGTCTATGTAAACAAGAGTAGGCGTTCCACATTCAATGCAAATGCCAGCTGAGTATGAGCTCTGTTAAATATTTAAATGAAACCACCAGAAAAAAGATATATTATGTTTCATTTCAGTACAATCATATCAGCAATTAGCCCTCTTATGGTAGTTTCCAACTGGACATTAACCTTAAAGAAACGTGTCGATGTGATGTTGAAGATGATAACACCGTACACAACAAAGAATCACACAATTTTATTTAATACACTACTAAAAATTTAACAACCATTCAATGTGATTTTATATTAAGATTAAAATTAAAATCAAACATGTTTAAATGATCACATGATTTAATTAAGTTTGACTTACAATAAAAAGTGTTACCATCATATTATCAGTTAAGGACTATTTTTAAAGTGAGATACGACTTTTTTCAAGATCTACAATGTTGAAGATTTGGATTAAAAGTCAATTTCATTATTTTTTTAATGTTTATACTATTGAGTCAGTATACTTATTATTGATTAATAAGTTAATACATCAATGACTAAGTTTCATTTTCACATCTACACAACATTTTATAGAATTCAATATTATATAATATACTATTTTGTAATCATATATTAAATATATTAAAATATATTTACCTTTGTATGTTTAATTATATAAAAAAAAATATAACATATTTAGATTAAAACACAAATTACAATTATCATATAATAATAATTTATATTTAATTTTATGTAGTCTCATGGGTTAAAAAAATTGATATCTTTCATTAAATTGATATTAACCTATATAAATTAAGTACGATCTGATTTGCTCCTATCATAAATTAGATGACAGAAACTCATGTCGACTACCAGATCTATTTAAACACTCCTAAGTACAACTGATATATGTACTACAAGTGTATAAACTTTAATTTAGAGGGAGAATTTTTTTCAGGTAGAGGGAATACTCTGTCTTGTTCACAGTAAAATAATAATATTGAACACTCAGATAAATAATAAAGATAAATAATAAGGAAAAATAATATATATTTTAAATAATTAAATGATATATATTTTTTGTAAGGTATACTCAACACTATTTATTTGTCTATATGATCAAATAATGATTTCTCCAATACGAGGATATTAGTTCATTTTTTTGATTAATTGTATTATTGATTAATAGTATAAAATCATTATATTGAAATATGTGTATGAATGAATCTAAATAAATATTGACATACTTTGTACATTGGCGTAGCTACATTCCAAATCAAAACCACCCTCTTTGATCGTACGTTTCATGGCAATCATCATCATTATCAAATGGTGGGTCTAAAACAGATACTGGACTACACGTTCTTCTCTTCCTCAATCTTCCCCTGATTGGAATTTGTTGACTTCGTCACCTCCTTATTTTCTTGTCCTATGAAATATTCACACCGTCTACTTAGATAATGTCCTAATAGTAGTTAATATAATTTCTTATTCGTTATAACATCTATAATGTCAATGATATAGACACCAATACTTTGTTTATACATTGGGTTTAATATTATTTCAGTTGTAAGTGGTTATTATGACTCTTTTTGTTTTGGTTACTGCTAGTGCTACAATAATACCAACTAACTGCCAACAAAAATACAAATGTGAACATAGTTCACTATTAATCAATGTCGGAATCAATAATAACATTAGAACAACAAAAACATAACCTGTTTTTATTTACCAAAAAACCTGGGAGTGAAAAAGTAAAGACAGCTGAAATACTACACAAATATTTCAATTGAATTGACCTTTGTGAACCTCTATTCAAAAAGGATTCTTAAATATTAGAAAAAATGAAAGGTATATTGTTCACAATAAAATAAATCCCGCAAATATCAGTCCAGAAACAGATCCTATCGCGACAAATACACCACAGAGTCATACTCGTAAACTCACGAGTTAACTCGGTTCTCCAACATCCCACACAAATTACCGAGTCAGAAACCAGTTCCTAATTAATCAGCTTGATACATATTTTCTTATTTTAGTGTTTAAAAATAGCTTCATACGTGTTTTTGCAATGAATAAATTAATAAATGTAAAGGATATATCTATATAGGTACATTCAATTAGAACACATCTCCAATAATATGGTTTAGTTTGATGATATAAATTAATTGTAACATATTTAAATGTAAAAAATGATGTTTACTTCGAAATTATTATCTTAGATCTATGTTTTTTTCACTCTCACAGTGTTTTTAAAAATATTTTAACTTTTAAATTTAGACTTTTGAACTCAATTCTTTATACAAATAATCATATTAAAACAATCAACCAAATTTAATTGATTTACTGAAAAGTTTAATTTTTGCACTAGACTCCTTTTTTTTTTTTATCAATTAATAGAAATATATCACAACATTCTAGTCACTTTTACTTTCAATATGGAGTACATTTTGATTTATTTTTAGGAATGAAATTTGGTGAACTTGAAGCAAGACACGAAAAAAAGTATAATCATGTGATATTCAATTAACACACTAAAATAAATTATAAAGAAACCTCAGTTTGATTGTGAGTAGGTGAAACCCACCCGCGAGGAACAATCCGGCGTAACGGCGGCGAAAGAGGAGGAAGCACTCCTTTGAGAACAAACGAAAAGGACTTTCACAGAAAAATCGACGATGATGAAAACAAGCACAATCTCCATTTTCTTTGTCCTTGTTCATCACAAATTGAACTTGTTCAACATAGTCACACGAATGTCCACTACACGAAGTTTCCATATCCAACGATTTATCCTCGTTGCTCTCCGACCACACCGCACTACTCGTTCTTCCATTCCAAGAAGAACACCTGTACCCCACCTCACAGGATCCCACCTCTTTCTTAGCTTCCATTGATTCACTTTTTTTGTTTCTGTTTCGTTGCGTTAATTTCTTGAAAAACGAACCCAACCGGAACGGTTTATTTTTGCAATGCGGTTTTTTATTCTGAATCCTGAGCGAGGCTTCGAGTAAAAGCGACGCCGTTTTGGCTGGGATTTGAAGGAAAATAGCGTTGGAGGATCCAGTGGACTTTTTTTTCACCCGAATTTAATTCGAAGATTGGTCGTTTTAATATCGGGTGTGTTTTGGAATGAGAGGATAACAGGCGTTTTTGCATAGGTAATTGTTGTTGTTGCTTGTGGGTTTGTTTCATTGTAAAGTTGTGTTGGGGATATGTCTTTCAGTTGGTTACGTTGTTTGATGTGTTGGTTAGGAAAGAAATGGTTCTTGTCTTCTTTGAGAACTCGTGTAAGTGTTTGAGACTATTGTGAAGAAAATAGTGTTGTGATGAATAGCTTGAGAAAGGTTGAAGAGGTTTGAAGTTTGTTTAGAAAGGGTTAAATAGGAGGAGAGAAATTGAGAGAGGGAGAGAAGAGATGAGGAGAGTTCGTGATTCAAATCTAGATGGAATAATACGAGGCAGTTGGATGAATCAAATATTATTAATAAATTTTCATGAAGTTGTAAAAAGAAAATATGACAGTTTATTTTTTTTTTTTAATTGGGTTGATTGTATGTAGAGGTGTTGTGTAACTGTGTGAGACTCCTTAAGTAGGAGTAGGATTTTTTGTCGTCTAATAGGGAAGACTTACACAACAACACAACCCTATGTAAAAAATATGGGTCAAATATATAATAGTATAAGGAATTGGATTTCACGCACTTGCTGCATGGACGTTTTAACGGTTCGTTCGAGCTGAAATGTATGGCGGAGATTTCATATTGTGTTAAACTATTAAGATGAATATTGTATTTATTATGAATATATACCTTATGATTTCAATTTTAAATAAAAATACCTACTTTTATTTTTATTAAAAAGGATACTTGTTAAGGTTATAGAATTTTTATACAACACCACAAAATCTAGCGCCAGCTTCTTAAATTTTTAGCCTTTTTTTTTCTTAATATGTTAAGGATGAATGGTTTACATTTATTTTTGGTTTGAAATCACTTAATTTTATTTGTTTTTTGTTTTCTCTAATTTTAATTAAATAAGTGGTTTTCAAATATCTCTAGTTCTTTTTCTTGTTAATTTTTATTTAAGATTTTGTAGTTCAAGTGTAACATTGTTTTGTTTGTTGTCTTAGTTCCTCGTTTTGAATTTGTGTTTCGTTATGGTGTTCTAGATACATGAGTATTCAAAATAAATTAATTTTATCATAGGCTTTGCCAAATTAATAGATATTTTCTGTTTTATGCTATCAACTTGCATGTTGTTAGTTTGTTTGCATATTCATCATTTTTTATTTTTACAACTTTGAATTTTTTTTTTTACTAAAAATTATATTCATTCAATTAAATTAATAAAAATTTATTGATCAAGAACAAAATAATTCAAAGTCATTAAAACCGAAAAAGATGAATCTACAAACAAACTCACAACACTTGATTAATGGTATAAAACAACAAAATACATACAAACATAACAAAATATACAAATATGATAAAATTAAAGTTACAAAAACCTGACGATTTCAATTGTTGTATTGACAATGACAAAGTCATTAGTTGAATATGTACTAGATCAAAATTTATCTATCAATCTGAATTAAATAAACACCTGTAGTACCTCAATTTTTGTCCCAATAATTAGAAATTATTTTATAAAATAAAACAAAAACATAATCGTATCTTCGTCCTTTATTTTTATTTAATCTTTGATTAAATTTTTATTTATCATATATCTACCATTTCCTACACTCAATCACAAAATCATTGTTAATGTCCATATTATATCTTCACATTCCTACACTCAATCACATAACTTGCATATGTTCTTTTCTTTTATGGACATCTTGCTGCAAAACAATGATAACTCATAACTTTCTTTATTTTATGGACATGTGCTGTCAAATAAAAAACTCAGAACTTTGTTTTATTTTTGAATACAACATTCCTATTTTATCTATAGAAGAAGATAAAAAATTCATTTGAAGGAGGAGTTGAGATTCGAAAATACGAAGATTTATTTGTCTGGCTTCTGAAATCATCAAGAAAAAGAGAGAAAATGTAAAAAAACCAAAACAGAGAAGATAAAGAACGTTGAAAAAGTCCACCACAATCCTTCTTCAAACCAACTCTAACCAAACAAACTCAACTATTTTAATCAAACACAACCCACCAAAAATCTATTAAAAGATAAGATCGATAAGAGGATCGTCACTACTTTCAGTTCAGTCGCGCCGCCGTAGCCTCCATCTCACTGTGGCGATATTTAGAAAGGCAAGTATTTTTTTTACTCTCTTTACGTTTGTTGTGCTTTATGTTATTTGGAAGATATAAACATCACTTGTTGAATAACTAAATTTGGAAGAGAGCTGATTGTTGGAAACTTTAATTTTATTTGACATTGGGTGTTTTGTTGATAATCTTATTTTATTGTTTCTCTGTTTGGCTTATAAGGCTATGATGATTTCTTGTGGTTTTTATTTATTATTACTTTTGTGAAGAATTTCCCCATATTATCACTACTGGCCTCAGCATTTGTTTATCCTACTGCTAACTCTATTATTAGTGTGTGGTATTCGCATAAGAAATGATCACTAGCAACCTGCATTCCATACTTTCTTTCTCTAATATCACGGAGGCAATATCAAGTAACATGTGTGTAGTAATGCTGTAAATTACTATTTATTCATTTACTTAAATAAATAATTATTAATTTAATAATGATGGTCAACATAATTTATTGATTTATATAAATAATGACTAATTATAATAAACATAATTAATTCATTATAAATGATATTAATATGCTATTTAATATTAAATGATTATGCTATATCATTGATTCACTAAAAAAGTATTTGAAGCAGTCACAAATTGTTATATCAGTTTTAATTTTATTAATCTGTATTTTATTTTTATTTATTAATAAATAACAAATACAGTCTATATTATTTTTGACCGTTTATATTTATTTTAGGTGTGTTTATATGAGCTATTCGTAGCATTATTTAAATACTTTAATTTTTAACACAGCATTATTATTAGTATTATTTAAAAGGGTAAAGATAAAACTATAAATCGAATATTGTAGGTTAATTAGATGTGACATCTTTTTAATCTTTGAGTTATTAGAACACAAATTGTGACAAATTTGATGGTTCTAAATCTCATAATCACAAATGATTTAATAAACTAAAAATTCATAAACAAATAAATCATAAAATTATTTAAAGTTATTAAAATCTTTATCTCGGAGTTACATATACAAATTATATATTTTGATAACTCTAAAACTTCCTTTAAAAAAAATTTATTTAATTATTATTAATTATTACTATATTCTATTATTTTGAAGTTGTTAAGATACAAATTAAACATTTGGTTTGTTTTTGAAATTCAATTTAAATAAAAAATATATTCTTAAGAGGATTAAATTAAATGTGACATCTTTTTACTCCTTGGATTTTGAGACACGAGTTGTACAATTCGATCGTCTTAAAATTCATATTTAAGATAATTATTCAAATCAAACAAGTTTTATGTTCGTCAAAATTATTTTTTTTAAGTAACAAAATACAATTTATTTAAAAGCAATCAACGCATTCACATTTTTTTACCAAGAACTACGTAGCTTGATTTCTCCATCGCACCGGGAGATACGTAGGAGCAAGATCACACTCTTGTCAAGCACACTAATAAAAACTTTCTTTTTTTTCCCACTCTTTTTTAACACACTTTTATCTCAAAATCACATTTATAAAAACAATTTATATTCATATTTAATAATAAAGAAAATAAATATATTTAAGTTGATATAATTTTGCACAATTAAATTAAAGGTAACCGTATTTTAACGGATGTCGTAGGGTGCTAATACCTTCCCTACGCATAATCGACTCCCGAACTCAAAATCTGGTTTCAAAGACTATTTTTACATTTTTAAGGGTTTTCCAATATTTTCCCTATTTTAAATAAATTTTGGTGGCGACTCCATTGAATTCGAGGAAAACTCGAAATTTTAGGCTGCGACAGCTGGCGACTTGCACTGGGATATTCGAGAGCTCAAGCCTAAAAATTAATTGTGCATAATTTTTTAACTTTTTTCTATATTTGTTTGTTTTTCATTTTCATTTTATTATGTGTTTTTATTTCTTAATAAGTATTAGTTGACATTATAATATTCTTTTAGGCTAGTAGATTATTTTTTATTTATGTTATTTATTTATTTAGTATATGTATATATATATTTTGTTAATATTATGGAGTTATTGAATTATGCTTATTAGCACATACACTTTTACTAAAAACACACACTTATGAGTGGAACCCTTATACCCGGGTTGAAACAAAAACTTAAGTTTAGTTTCGAGATCGCGTAGTGGTAGCCTTCTGGATGTACATCCGTTTGGTTAGCATGAAGATCTCACCTAGAGTTTGATCCTATTGAGGTTATTGTCACTTCAAATAGTTTACCTATTGTTGTTGACAATATTCTAAAATAGGTTATTGGCTCTAGGAACCGTGTTTAGAACCATAGAGCCTCCTTGTGAGAGTTTCACTACATAAGCCAATAGATCCTTTCATTGAAAGACTAATCTATTTAAACCAAAAAATTATCTCATATTTCAAGACATTATAAATATATAATTAGTCATTCATATGTCATGACATTGACATTTTTTCTTCTCTTCTAAGGGAAAAATAAAAATTAATAGCATTTTGCTAAATTTTCGGATTTTTGGGGAATCTACAATACTGTAGTCCACGTGTTATTTAAGTGGACAATGATCAGAAAAAAGAAAACTTTACTTTTAAAGTTTAAGCAACCTGACTTGAAGAGTTTAAAAGACATCAGCAGTCAGATGAAAACATACACGTGAGAGTTTCGTTCACAAATATGAAAAATTCTAAATCTCTGGGTGATGTGCAAACAGGGGCCCACAGCATTGGCTCAGTATTACGATCCTCTCTTTAAGTGTTTTCACTTTCAAGACTTTCAGTTGGCTCCGACATTAAGAGGAATTTTGAGCGAATACTGGGTTACTCCTAGAAGAGGAATCCTTATCGATATACTGGGCAACCACCGAGTTGGACACAATTGCTGAAGTGTTGAAGATCGACATAAGAGAGTTGGCAAGTACAAAGAGGAAATGGGCATTCATGGGTTTCAAGAAAATATCTAGAGCAAAAGTGCCAAGATTTAGCTGATAAAAAAAGAATGGAGTACTTTTATAGATGTTTTGGCCTCATATCTACGGTATTGTTATATTTCCAAACTTTGATAACTTTGTAGATTTTGCTGCCATAAATGTATTCTTAGCTTTTAACAAACATAAACAAAACCCAGTTCCTGCGGTTCTTGCTGATGTATACTACTCTATGCATATGCGACACGAGAAGAAAGGGGGAACAATTTTATGTTGTGTTCCAGTGCTGTATACTTGGTTTGTATCTCACATGTTCAAGAAAGGGTATCATGTTGGGGTCAAGAGCAATCGTGAATGGGCTCAGGGTATAGCTAGCCTTACTGGAGATAAAATTTCATGGTACTATAGAGAACAAGAGGTGGAAGAGGTAATATGCCCGATGCGGAGATTTTCCAAATGTACCTCTCATGGGAACGAAAGGATGTATTAATTACAATCCAATGATAGCTCTGAGACAACTCGGCTACCCCATGTTGGATAAACCAGATGATAAGTCATTGGAGGCTTTTGTTTTGCACAATACGGGTATAGTAGACCCACCAATGTTGAGAAGGGTAAGTCGAGCTTGGGAGTTGATCATCAGAGAAAGGAAAAATACTCGGATGTAGAAGTTGCAGCACAAAGAACCTTATCACAATGGGTAAAGAAAAGAGTCCAAGAAATCAAGCTGCCTTTCCACAATACAGCCTCAAATAGTCAGGAAATGCCTGAACCTATCCTTGTTGCAAATGAAGAGATAGAAGAACTCAAAGCATCATTGCTAAAATCTGAAGAAGAGAAAAAAGAGCTACAAGCGAGATTAGAAAAAGTCTCTCAAGAGAACGACAACTTAAGATCAGAAAACACTTGTAAGAGTCAGTTTATCGAGAGAAACAACAAGAGGCTGAAAGTTGAAAAAGGAAATAAACTTGACATACAAGATGTTTAAGAGGCGCAAATGAAGAGTTAGATGTGCGAAGGCAAGAAAAGAAATACAGCTATTGAAGAAGCCTATATGTGGAAGCAATTGTGGACAAAATCAGCAAGCTCTGAGAAGAACATAAAAAAATGAGTTTGAAGATTTAAAGAAACAACTGAAAGAAATGGTAGATCAATATGAGAATCAAGTAAGGAATGAGAGGCAACAGAAGGAAGAAATCGAAGAATTACTCTCAAACACACCAAGATGCACTAAAAGTAGAAATGGAAGCTTCTAGTGAGTTGAAGAATTACATTGATTATCAAGAAAATATCTACAATGACTTGAAGGATGAAACCATATACTGGGAGGAGCGTTCATGGTGTTGCTTGGGCAATTGAAGAACCAAGAGATTTATAAAGAATTGGAAGATAAAGGCAAGCATTGGAAAAGATTGCTTTTCGAAATTGGCAATGCTAGCTAATCAGGCAATCATAAAAATTCCAAACATCTAAGAGAGATTGATGCAGTAATGCATCCACTCAACACTCCAATCAAAGTCTACAAGTTCGTCGAATATTGCAAACATTTAGTAGAAGAATTGGAGGAGAAGATTGGTTGTCCTCTTGAAAAAGATGATTGAAATACAATAGTCGATGTAGCTTTTTAATTTAAATGCAATGTACTTTTTTTCTCATCAATGAAGGATTTGCTATTTTGTTTATCGATTCTCATATTCTTCTTTCATTAATAATTCGTGCAAGACTTATGATTCCCCAACATCCAAAAAAATAATTGCATTTTCATTCCATTCATGTTTAATGCATACTCATAATAATATTTTTTTTATTTAAAAAAAGGATCAGAAAAAATCAATAAAGCTGTTTCCCGACACCCTTATCGGACTCGTGCAAACTCGAAGATCATGGAAGAACTTGAGCAAAATCAAGAGGTGATGAGAATGGATGTCAACCAATTGAAGACAAGGTTGATCAAATCTTAGAAGCTATACAAGCTTTGTCAAGGAAGGGGAATACTGATGAGAATCTCCGGCTGCAATGAAGAACACCAAACCACTCCTTCTCACCACCAGGCTTTAACCCCGACTACCCAGCAACCTCGTACAACAACTATACAATTTCCTATGTACGGTCTTCCACCCGGTTATACTCCACCCTTAGTCGTCAACCCCATGGAAAACACCCAAACCACTTAAACCCCCAAAACACTCAACCCTTAGAAATATTCCATATATTGCACCCCAAGTACCCCTATCGATACTAATGGAAATGGCATCACCTCACATTGGGATGATACACAATCAAAGGAAATTCCATGTCTTGGAAGAGCGATAAAAGCATGAGGGGTATAATGTTTTATGGCCTTGAAGCTTTCGATATGTTGTTTGGTTCCTGATGTGACTATCCTGCCAAATTCAAGGTTCCTGACTTTGAAAAATACAAGGGCAACACATGTCCTAAAAATCATCTAACTATGTATTGCAGAAAATGGCATCTCATGCTCATAACGATAAACTTCTCATTCACTTCTTCCACAGACAGTTTGAGTGGGGCATCGTTAAGTTGGTATATGCATCTTGAGCGAAATCAAAATTCGTTCATGGAAGGACCCTAGCTGATGCCTTTTTGAAGCAATACAGGTACACGTTGACATGGCCCCTGATAGGAGCATTGCAAAATTCACTGAAAAAGGACAACGAAGCTTTCAAAGATATACGCACAACGGTGGAGGGAAATGGCTCACAAGTAGAGACCCCATTATCTGAAAGAGAAATGGTTGGTATTGTTTATGATACTCTCCAGTCGCCTTTTTATGACAAATGATTGGGAGTATGTCATCAAACTTTTCTGACCTTGTCATATAGAGAAAAGGATAGAAAGTGGGATGAGGAGTGGCAAGATCGTATGTGCAGCAACTAGCGTGAAACGACCCCAGACGACTATCACAAAAGAAGAAGGAACACTAACGCTGTTAATGGTTAAACCCTAGAATCTCTTATTTCCACATCAATCTTATCGACCCCCATTTTCCAGCCCCGATACCACAAAATCTACACCCCTTATCCATTATCGTGGCCGAACCACACAAGCTTCATCCCTCAATATCACACTTCAAGACCACCTTTTTGATCAAACCACCAGCCACCCGCATTCCCCACAAAATCAATACCCATCTCAAATCACTACAGACCACTGTCAATCGGAAAAAAAGGATACTCGTTTTGATCCAATTCCCGTCACGTAAACCAAATTGTTGCCCCATTTACTTCAAAATTCAAATGTAGTCATAGACCAATGAAACTCTTGAACCACCATTTCCAAAATGGTATATCCAAATGCCAAAGTGAATCATGGCAGGAGCCGTGGGGCATTCCATTGAAGATTCAAGCCCTAAATCTAAAGTGCAAGAATTGATATATGCAAAATGCCTTACTTCAGGAGACAATCCCAACACTAGGGAGTAATCCTTTGCCAGGTCACGGGAACGCCTCTGTGAATTTCATTGAAGATGGGATAGACCAACATGCAGTAGATGGTCATGTGTTCACCATGGGGTCGTGTGTGGAAAATAATATAGCTTTCCCAAAACCATTGGAAATTCTTTACAAAAAAGAGAATCTTAAGTCAACTCATAACAAGCCAAATGCAATAATTGTCCAAACACCAATCCCGTTTCCTTATGGAAATACCAAGGCAGTACCGTGGAAATACGAAGTCACATCCCACTTGGCAGATCATCAACCAAGTGATGATTGTGAACCTAAAGGAACTGAGGTCACTAACATCTCAGGGATTGGTGGAATGACTCGGAGTGGTCGAGTATACACTCCTGAGCAACTTAGGAAAAAAGAGGTTAATGGAGAAAAGGAAAAGGAAGATATGTATCATACCATAAAAGGACAAGAGATCAGTAAAAGACGGTGTCTGAAGAAGAAGCTAGTGAATTTTTGAAGTTTGTCAAGCAAAGTGAATATAGGTGGTGGATCAGCTAATCAAGACCCCTTCCAAGATATCAGTTCTTCCTTGTTATTGATTAATGAAGCACATGCAAGGGCACTGATGAAAGTTCTAAACGAAGCCCATGTTACTCACGATATCACTGTCATCAGTTTTGATGGAGTTGTGGTAACATCACTGCTAGTAGTTGCCTGAGTTTTAGTGATAATGAATTACCAGCTGAAGGGACAGAGCATAATAAGGCACTGCACATCTCTATGAGGTGTCACGATCAACATTCTTGCACGAGTGCTCAGAGATAATGGTTCATTCATTAAATGTCATGCCTAAATCAACCACTGTTCAAAGCTATTTGTTGAGGGAGCCTGTTTTGAAAAAGCCTAGTGCTTTGGTGGTGCGAAGCGTTTGATGGATCTAGAAGACAAGTGATTGGTGAGATTGACCTGCCAATTCAAATCGGACCCCACATCTTTGGGATAACCTTCCAAGTAATGGATATTAAACCGGCGTACAGTTGTCTTTTAGGGAGACCATGGATTCATGCTGCTGGAGCAGTGACATCCACTCTCCATCAAAAGCTAAAGTTTACAGTGAACAATAAGCTGGTAATAATATATGGGGAAGAAGATATGATAGTAAGTCATTTATCTTCTACAGGCTACATTGAAGACACGGAGGAAGCCATAGAGACTTCCTTTCAAGCATTAGAAATTGCCAATGTTGTCTTCATGGGTGAAGGATATCGTTTAAAAGAACCAAAACAATCTACCATATCAATGAAGTCTACCAAATCCATGTTAGAAGGAGGAGTTTTTCTCAATTTGGGGAAGTTGATAGAAATACCAGAAAAGAACAATAGGTACGGGTTGGGATATGTACCTACCCAAGCTGATGAAGAAAAGGCTGCGAAGAAAAAAAAGAAAACAAGGTGACTCGTCGGGAAAACTGGATACCGAATTCACAGAAGATTCCTATTTGTGACATTCGTCAAAATTTTCAAAGCGCCGGAATAATATATGCTGATCAGGTGGCTGTTGCGGAAGAGGATCATGGTGATGATGATACCCTCAAGCTAGTGTACCCTTGTCCTCCAAACACCAATCTCAACAATTGGAAGATCATCGAGTTTCCCGTGTTTGTTAATTCATGTTCAAAGTAATTATGTATTTTTAACTCCTTTTGCTCTGCCCAAGGCCATAAGGATAACTAATAAGGGCATATGTATTTCAATTCCGTACTTATTATCAATAAATGCATTTTTGAATTCTCCAACTGTTTTTGTTTTTTTTTCTCTTTTCTCTTTCTTTTGGCAATCTTTATTCATATATATATTTTTTTCTTTTTTTCTTTTAAACAATGCAGTCGAAAATGAATATGTTGAAAATAGCAGCGCTAGAAC
>PGWS01030366.1:0-14863 GCA_002896235.1 Cicer reticulatum | reverse complement strand
AAACAATGATAACCCATAACTTTCTTTTATTTTATGGACATGTTGCTGTCAAATAAATAAAACTCAGAACTTTGTTTTATTTTATGGATACAACAGGTCACTATTTTAGTCTATAAGAAGAAGATAAAAATTCATTATTTTTGAAGGAGGTGAGATTTCGAAAATAGAAGATTTATTTTCTTTGCTTCTGAAATAAATCAAGAAAAAAGAGAGAAAATGTTGTAAAAAACCAAAACAGAGAAGATAAAGAAACGTTTTGGAAAAAGTCCACCACAATCCTTCTTCAAACCAACTCATAACCATAACCAAAACTCAAACTCATTTTAACAACACAACCCACAAAAATCTATTAAAAGATAAGATAGATAAGAGGATCGTTATTCAGTCGCGCCGCCGTAGCCTCCATCTTCACTGTGGCCGATATTTAGAAAGGCAAGTATTTTTTTTTTACTCTCTTTAAGTTTGTTGTGCTTTATGTTATTTGGAAGATATAAACATCACTATGTTAATAACTAAGATTTGGAAGAAGAGCTTGATTTGTTGGAAACTTTGTTTTATTTGACATTGGGTGTTTTGTTTGAAATCTTAGTTTTATTGTTTCTCTGGTTTGGCTTATAAGGCTATGATGATTTCTTTGGTTTTTATTTATTATTATTTTGTGAAGATATTTCCCCATATTATCACTACTGGCCTCAGTATTTGTTATCCTACTGTTAACTCTATTATTAGTGTGTTGGTATTCGCATAAGAAATGACACTAGCAACCTGCCATCCATACTTTCTTTTTCTCTAATATCACGTGAGGCAATATCAAGTAACATGTGTGTATGTAATGCTGTAAATTACTATTTTATTTCATTTAACTTAAATAATAATAATTATTTAATTTAATAATGATGGTCATTTAACATAATTTAATTTGATTTAATAAATAATGACTAATTAGTAATAAACATAATTCATTTCACTTATAAATGATATTAATATGCTATTTAATATTAAATGAGTTATGCTTTCATCATTTGATTCACTAAAAAGTATTTGAAAGAGTTCACAATTTGTATATAGTTTTTATTTTATTAATCTGGTATTTTTATTTTTTATTTATTTAATAAATAACAATACAAGTCTATATTTTTTTTTACCGTTTATTTTATTTTTTAGGTGTGTTTATTATTGAGCTTATTTCGTAGAATTATTTAAATTTATTTAATTTTTTACATCAATTATTATTATTATTATTATTTTAAAAGGGTAAAGATAAAACTATAATCGAATATTGTAAGGTTAATTAGATGTGACATCTTTTTAATCTTTGAGTTATTAGAACACAAATTGTGACAATTTGATGGTTCTAAATCTCATAATCACAAATGATTTAATAAACTAAAAATTCATAAACAAATAAATCATAAAAATTATTTAAAGTTAATTAAAATCTTTTAATCTCGGAGTTACATAATACAAATTATATATTTTGATAACTCTAAAACTTATCCTTTTAAAAAAAAATTTATTTAATTATTATTATTATTACTATTATTACTATTATTTTTGAAGTTGTTAAGATACAAATTAAACTATTTGTTTGTTTTGAAATTCAATTTAAAAATAAAAAATAAAATATTCTTAAGAGGATTAAATTAGATGTGACATCTTTTTACTCCTTGGATTTTGAGACACGAGTTGTACAATTCGATCGTCTTAAAATTCATATTTTAAGATAATTATTCAAATCAAACAAGTTTTTTTATGTTCGTCAAAATTATTTTTTTTAAGTAACAAAATACAATTTATTTAAAAGCAATCAACGCATTCACATTTTTTTACCAAGAACTACGTAGCTTTGATTTCTCCATCGCACCGGGAGATACGTAGGAGCAAGATCACACTCTTGTCAAGCACACTAATAAAAACTTTCTTTTTTTCCATTCTTTTTTAACACACTTTTATCTCAAAAAATCACATTTATAAAAAACAATTTATATTCATATTTAATAATAAAGAAAAATAAATATATTTAAGTTGATATAATTTTGCACAATTAATTAAAGGTAACCGTATTTTAACGGATGTCGTAGGGTGCTAATACCTTCCCTACGCATAATCGACTCCCGAACTCAAAATCTGGTTTCAAAGACTATTTTTACATTTTTAAGGGTTTTCCAATATTTTCCCTATTTTAAAATAAATTTTGGTGGCGACTCCATTGAATTCGAGGAAAACTCGAAATTTTAGGCTGCGACAGCTGGCGACTCCACTGGGGATATTTCGAGAGTCAAGCCTAAAAATTAATTGTGCATAATTTTTTAACTTTTTTCTATATTTGTTTGTTTTTCATTTTCATTTTATTTATGTGTTTTTATTTCTTAATAAGTATTAGTTGACATTATAATATTCTTTTAGGCTAGTAGATTATTTTTTATTTTATGTTATTTATTTATTTAGTATATGTATATATATTTTGTTAATATTATGGAGTTATTGAATTATGCTTATTTAGCACATACACTTTTACTAAAAACACACACTTATGAGTGGAACCTTATACCCGGGTTTGAACAAAACTTAAGTTTAGTTTCGAGATCGCGTAGTGGTAGCCTTCTGGATGTACATCCTGTTTGGTTAGCATGAAGATCTCACCTAGAGTTTGATCCTATTGAGGTTATTGTCACTTCAAATAGTTTACCTATTGTTGTTGACAATATTCTAAAATAGGATTATTGGCTCTAGGAACCGTGTTTAGAACCATAGAGCCTCCCTTGTGAGAGTTTCACTACATAAGCCAATAGATCCTTTCATTGAAAGAATATCTATTAAAACCAAAAAAATTATCTCATATATTCAAGACATTATAAATATATATTAGTTTCATTCATATGTCATGACATTTTTTTTTTTCTCTCTTTCTAAGGAAAAATAAAACATAATAGCATTTTGCATAAATTTTCAGGATTTTTGGGGAATCATACAAACTGTAGTCACGTGTTATTTAAGTGGACAATGGGATCAGAAAAAAGAAAAACTTTACTTTTAAAGTTTAAGCAACCTGATTTGAAGAGTTTAAAAGACATCAGCAGTCAGATGAAAACTATACAACGTGAGAGTTTCGTTCACAAATATGGAAAAATTCTAAATCTCTTGGCAGTGAATGTGCAAACAGGGGCCCTCACAGCATTGGCTCAGTATTACGATCCTCTCTTAAGATGTTTCACTTTCCAAGACTTTCAGTTGGCCCCGACATTAGAGGAATTTGAGCGAATACTGGGTTACTCCCTAGAAAGAGGAAATCCTTATCGATATACTGGGCAACCACCGAAGTTGGACACAATTGCTGAAGTGTTGAAGATCGACATAAGAGAGTTGGCAAGTACAAAAGAGGAAAAAGGGGCTATTCATGGGTTTTCAAGAAAATATCTAAAGCAAAAAGTGCCAAGATTTAGCTGATAAAAGAATGGAGTACTTTTATAAGATGTTTTGGCCCTCTTATCACGGTATTTGTACTTATTTCCAAACCTTTGATACTTTGTAGATTTTGCTGCATAAATGTATTCTTAAGCTTTTAACAAACATAAACAAAACCCAGTTCCCTGCGGTTCTTGCTGATGTCATACAACTCTATGCTATGCGAAACACGAGAAGAAAAGGGAAGGAAACAATTTATGGTTGGTTCACAGTGCTGTAATATGGTTTTGTATCTCACATTTCAAGAAAGGTACATCGTGGGGTCAAAGAGCAACGTGAATGGAAACTCCAGGGTATAGGCTAGCCTTACTGGAGATAAAAAACATGTACTAATAGAGAACAAGAAGGTGGAAGAGGTAATATGCCGATTCGGAGATTTTCCAAATGTACTCTCAAGGGAACGAAAGGATGTATAATTTACAATCCAATGATAGCTCTGAGAAACTCGGCTACCCCATGTTGGATTAAACCAGATGATAAATCATTGGAGGCTTTGTGTTTTGCACAATCGGGTATAGTAGACCCACCAATGTTGAGAAGGGTAAGTCGAGCTTGGAGTTGATCATCAGAAAGGAAAAATACTCGGATGTAGAAGTTGCAGCACAAAGAACCCTATCAACATGGGTAAAGAAAGAGTCCAAGAAATCAAGCTGCCTTTCCACAATACAGCCTCAAATAGTAACAGAAATGCCTGAAACCTATCCTTGTTGCAATGAAGAGATAGAAGAACTCAAGCATCATTGCTAAATCTGAAGAAGAGAAAAAGAGCTACAAGCGAGATTAGAAAAAAGTCTCTCAAGAGAACGACAACTTAATATCAGAAAAACACTTGTAGAGTTCAGTTTTATCGAGAGAAACACAAGAGGCTGAAGTTGAATAAAGGAATAAACTTGACATACAAGATTGTAAAGAGTGCGCAAAGAAGAGTTAGAGTGTGCGAAGGCAAGAAAGGAATACAGCTATTGAAGAAGCCTATCTATGTGGAAGCAATTGTGGACAAAATCAGCAAGCTCTGAGAAGAACATAAAAAATGAGTTTGAAGATTTAAAGAAAACTGAAAAGAAATGGTAGATCAATATGAGATCAAGTAAGGATGAGAGGCACAGAAGGAAGAATCGAAGAATTACTCTCAAAACACCCAGATGCACTAAAAGTAGAAATGGAAGCTTCTAGTGAGTTGAAGACATGACATTGATTATCAAGAAAATATCTACAATGACTTGAAGGATGAAACCATATACTGGGAGGAGCGTTTCATGGTGTTGCTTGGGCAATTGAAGAACCAAGAGATTTATAAAGATTGAAGATAAAGGGCAAGCATTGGAAAGATTGCTTTTCGATTGCAATGCTAGCTAATCAGGCAATCATAAAAAATTCCAAAACATCTAAGAGAGATTGATGCAGTAATGCATCCACTCAACACTCCAATCAAAGTTAACAAGTTCGTCGAATATTGGCAAACATTTAGTAGAAGAATTGGAGGAGAAGATTGGTTGTCTTTGAAAAAGATGATTGAAATACAATAGATCGATGTAGCTTTAATTAATTAATATGCAATGGTACTTTTTCTCATCAAATGAAGGATTTGCTATTTTGTTATTCGATGTTCATATTCTTCTTTCATTAATAATTCGTGCAAGACTTATGATTCCCCAACATCCAAAAAATAATTGCATTTTCATTCCATTCATGTTTATGCATAACTCATAATAATATTATTTTATTTATTTAAAAAAAGGATACAGAAAAAATCATAAAAGCTGTTTTCCCGACACCCTTATCGGACTCGTGCCAACTCGAAGATCATGGAAGAACTTGAGCAAAATCAAGAGGTGATGAGAATGGATGTCAACCAATTGAAGGACAAGGTTGATCAAATCTTAGAAGCTATACAAGCTTTGTCAGGGAGGGGATAACTGATGAGAATCTCCGGCTGCAAATGAAGAACACCAAACCACTCTTCAAACACACCACCAGGCTTTACGCCGACTACCCAGCAACCTCGTACAACAACTATACAATTTCTATGTACGGTCTTCCACCGGTTATACTCCCACCACTTGAGTCGTCAACCCCATGGAAAACAACCCAAACCAACTTAAACGCCCAAAACACTCAACCCTCAGAAATATTCCATATATTGCAGCCCCAAGTACCACCATTTCGATACTAATGAAATTGGCATCAACCTCACAGTTGGCGATGAAACAATCAAAGGAAAATTCCAATGTCTTGGAAGAGCGAATAAAAGCTATTGAGGGTAATAAGTGTTATGGCCTTGAAGCTTTCGATATTGTTTGGTTCCTGATGTGACTATTGCCCTGCCCAATTCAAGGTCCTGACTTTGAAAAAATACAAGGGCAACACATGTCCTAAAATCATCTAACTATGTATTTGCAAGAAAAATGGCATCCATGCTCATAACGATAAACTTCTCATTCACTTCTTCCAAGACAGTTTGAGTGGGGCATCGTTAAGTTGGTATATGCATCTTGAGCGAAAATCAATTCGTTCATGGAAGACCTAGCTGATGTCCTTTTTGAAGCAATACAGTACACGTTGACATGGCCCCTGATAGGAGCAATTGCAAATTCACTGAAAATGACAACGAAGCTTTCAAAAGAATACGCACAACGGTGGACCAGGGAAATGCCTCACAAGTAGAACCCCATTATCAGAAAGAGAAATGGTTGGTATGTTTATGGATACTCTCAGTCGCCTTTTATGACAAGATGATTGGGAGTATGTCAACAAACTTTTCTGACCTTGTCATGATAGGAGAAAGATAGAAAGGGGATGAGGAGTGGCAAGACGTATGTGCAGCAACTGCGTGAAACGACCCCAGACGACATTCACAAAAAGAAAGAAGGAAGACACTAACGCTGTAAATGGTAAACCAGAATCCTATTTCCCCCCATCAATTCTTATCGACCCCCAATTTTCCAGCCCCCGATACACAAAATCCTTACACCCTTATCCATATGTGGCCGCAACCACACAGCTTCATTCCCTCAATATCACCCTTCAAAGACCACCTTTTATCAACCACCACCTACTGCATTTTCCCCACAAAATCAATACCCAAGCTCAAATCACTACAGACCACCTGTCATCGAGAAAAAAGGACCTAAACTCGTTTTGATCCATTCCCGTCACGTATAGCCAATTGTTGCCCCATTTACTTCAAAATTCAATGGTATCATAAGACCAATGAAACCTCTTGAACCACCATTCCAAAATGGTATTAATCCAAATGCCAAATGTGATATCATGCAGGAGCCGTTGGGCATTCCATTGAGATTGTCAAGCCCTAAATCTAAAGTGCAAGAATTGATTAATGCAAAATGGCTTACCTTCAAGGAGGACAATCCCAACATAGGGAGCAATCCTTTGCCAGGTCACGGGAACGCCTCTGTGAATTTCATTGAAGATGGGATAGACCAACATGCAGTAGATGGTCATGTGTTCACCATGGGGTCGTGTGTGGAAAAATAATATATCTATTCCCAAAACATTGAAAATTCTTTACAAAAAGAGAATCTTAAGTCAACTCATAACAAGCCAAATGCAATAATTGTCCAAACACCAATCCCGTTTCCTTATGGAAAATACCAAGCAGTACCGTGGAAATACGAAGTCACATCCCCACTTGGCAGATCACAACCAAGTGATGATTGTGAACCTAAAGGAACTGAGGTCACTAACATCTCGGGATTGGTGGAATGACTCGGAGTGGTCGAGTATACACTCCTGAGCAACTTAGGAAAAAGGAGGTTAATGGAGAAAAAGGAAAAGAAGATATGTATCATACCATAAAGGACAAGAGATCAGTAAAAAGACGGTGTCTGAAGAAAGAAGCTAGTGAATTTTTGAAGTTTGTCAAGCAAAGTGAATATAAGGTGGTGGATCAGCTAAATCAGACCCCTTCCAAGATATCAGTTCTCTCCTTGTTATTGAATTCTGAAGCACATAGAAGGGCACTGATGAAAGTTCTAAACGAAGCCATGTTACTCACGATATCACTGTCGATCAGTTTGATGGAGTTGTCGGTAACATCACTGCTAGTAGTTGCCTGAGTTTTAGTGATAATGAATTACCAGCTGAAGGACAGAGCATAATAAGGCACTGCACATCTCTATAGGTGTCACGATCACATTCTTGCACGAGTGCTAGTAGATAATGGTTCATCATTAAATGTCATGCCTAAATCAACACTGTCAAAGCTATTTGTTGAGGGAGCCTGTTGAAGCCTAGTGCTTTGGTGGTGAAAGCGTTTGATGGATCTAGAAGACAAGTGATTGGTGAGATTGACCTGCCAATTCAAATCGGACCCCACATCTTTGGGATAACCTTCCAAGTAATGGATATTAAACCGGCGTACAGTTGTCTTTTAGGGAGACCATGGATTCATGCTGCTGGAGCAGTGACATCCACTCTCCATCAAAAGCTAAAGTTTACAGTGAACAATAAGCTGATATAATAATGGGGAAGAAGATATGATAGTAAGTCATTTTCTACAGGCTACATGAAGCACGGAGGAAGCCATAGAGACTTCCTTTCAAGCATTAGAATTGCCAATGTTGTCTTCATGGGTGAAGGGATATCGTTTAAAAGAACAAACAATCTACCATATCAATGAAGTCTACAAATCCATGTTAGAAGGAGGAGTTTTTCTCAATTTGGGGAAGTTGATAGAAATACCAGAAAAGAACAATAGGTACGGTTGGGATATTACCTCCCAAGCTGATGAAGAAAAGGCTGCGAAGAAAAAAAAAGAGAAACAAGGTGACTCGTCGGGAAAACTGGATACCGAATTCACAGAAGATTCCATTTGTGACATTCGCAAAATTTCAAGCGCCGGAATAATATATGCTGATCAGGTGGCTGTTGCGGAAGAGGATCATGGTGAGATGATACCCTCAAGCTAGTGTACCTTGTCCTCAAACACCAATCTCAACAATTGGAAGATCATCGAGTTTCCCGTGTTTGTAATTTCATGTTCAAAGTAATTATGTATTTTTAACTCATTATTGCTCTGCCCAAGGCTATAAGGATAACTAATAAGGCATATGTATTTCAATTCCGTACTTATTATCAATAAATGCATTTTGAATTCTCCAACTGTTTTTGTTTTTTTTCTCTCTTTCTCTTTCTTTTGGCAATCTTATTCATATATATATTTTTTCTTTTTTCTTTTAACAATGCAGAGTCGGAAAATGAATATGTTGAAAATAACAGCGCTAGACCATTTCTTGTACTTTGAACGTCTGATTAATCATGCCGATGAGGATTGTGAAGACGTTGTGAGCTTCCCCCAGAACTAGAAAGCTTAATGAACGGGAAGCTAAAGATAATCCAACCTATCAAGAACCTGTTTGAGGCGATCAATTTAAGGGACTGGCATGATAAAATAAGAGTATAAGTTGGTATGTCTATGAAAGAAAGTGAGCGAGAAAAGTTGGTTAAACTTTTAATTGATTATGTGGATGTCTTGCATGGTCATATCAGGATATGCCCGGGTTAGATACTAACATAGTTGAACACAAACTACCACTAAAACCTGAATACCACTCCAATTAAACAGAAGTTGAGAAGGATGAGACCTGATATGTCGCTTAAAATTAGAGAAGAGTCAAGAAGCAATTTGATGCTGGTTTCTTAGCAGTAGCAAAATATCCTCAATGGGTGGCTAATATTGTCCAGTTCCAAGAAAGATGGAAAGGTTCGAATGTGCGTTGATTATCGGGATTTAAATAAGCTAGTCCTAAAGATGTTTTCCCTCTACCTCATATTGATGTCCTAGTGGATAGCACTGCTCAATACTCTCTTTTCTCCTTTCATGGATGGTTTCTCAGGGTACAATCAAATCAGATGGCTCCCGAAGATATGGAAAAAACTACTTCATCACACAATGGGGGACTTCTGCTATAAAGTGATGCCATTTGGATTGAAGAATGCCGGGGCAACCTATCAAAGAGCAATGGTAACCTTGTTTCATACATGATGCATAAGGAATAGAGGTTTACGTGGATGATATGATCGCAAAATCTCGAACTGAAGAAGACCATGTGTTAACCTTCAAAAGTTATTGGAGCGACTAAGGAAGTTTCAAACTTCGTTAAACCCTGCTAATGCACATTTGGTGTAAGATCAGGCAAATACTTGGGTTTATCGTTAGTGCAAAAGGGATAGAGTGGACCCAGATAAATAAGAGCAATACAAGAAATGCCGGCACCACGCACGAAAAAAGAAGTTCGTGGCTTTTGGGTAGATTTGAATTACATTGCAAGTTTTATATCGCACCTCACCGCTACATGCGAGCCTTTTTTCCAATTTGTGCGCAAAGACCAAAAGGTTGAATGGAATGAGAATGTCAAAAAGCTTCGAAAAGATTAAGCAGTACTTATCAAAACCTCCATCCTAGTGCCTCCTGTCTGGGAAACCACCTATTATGTAACTTAACAGTACTTGACGAGTCATGGGTGCGTACTGGGGCAGCATGATGAATGCTGGTAGGCAGAAGAACATGCTATTTATTATTTGAGCAAAAGTTCACCAGTTGTGAACAAGATATTACTACTTGAACGACATGGTGCGCATTGGCATGGGCTGTCGTCGTTGAGACAATACATGTTATGTCATACCAATCTTGGTTGGTGTCTAAAATGGACCCAATTAAGACATCTTAGAAACCTGCTCTTCTGGAAGGATCGCCCGTTGCAGATGTTGTTATCAAGAAACGATTTGGTATATTGTTACACAAATCCATCAAAGGAAGCGCACTACAGAGTACTTAGCCCATCAACCGGTAGCAGATTACATTCAATGGTGTGTATGAATTCCCGATGAAACATAATGATTTTAAGTGAAGAGAATTGATCACTGATTAAAGAAAGTGGGGTTGGTGTTATGGTGCTTCTAATGCGTATAGGCATGGTTGGAGCCATTTTGATTTCTCCAGAAAACCAGTTCACATCATTTACGGCTAGGTTGTGTTTGATGGACAACACAATATTGCGGAATTATGACAGCATGTGTTATGGCAATTAAAGCGGCTAACTCAATTCAAATGTAAAATTCTTGAGGTTGGGAGACCATTGTGGTCATCCTCAGACGAAAGGAAATTGGGACAGCGAGATTCTAAATTAATTTTCCGTATCACACCCATATCAAAGAATGACAGAACAATTGTGAGAGTTACTTCACACCATATCCTCGAGAAGAAAACCAGTTAGCTGACGCCGTGGCCACCTTGTCGTCAATGTTCAAAATATACCACTAATCAAGACGGCCGGTCATAAGATTCACAAAGAGATAAACCGCATATTGTTATCAATTAGAAAAGAGTTGGATGCAAGCCGTGGTTGTATGACATCAATCATATGTTAAGAATAAGGAATATCCATTGGTATTTCAGAGAACGACAAAGAGGTGTTTAAGGAGATTGTCAATGAATTTCTTCTTGAATGGTGATGTGCTTTATAAGAGAAATCATGATATGGTTCTCCTCAGTGTGTGGGATAAAGCGAGAAGCGGGGAAAATTATCCAAGAGGTTCACGAAGGTTTTCGAACTCATGCAAATGGGCACACAATGGCTAGAAATAATCTAGGGCTGGCTACACTGGTTGACACATGGAATCGACTGGTTAGTCACGTAAGAAATGTCCAAATGTCAAATCTTGCTGATAAAATACATGTACCACCCCACTTCTTGAATGTTTTAACATCACCATGGCCTTTTTCAATGTGGGGAATGGATGTTATTGGACTCATCGAGCCTAAGCTTTCAATGGACACACCGGTTATCTAGTAGCTATTGATTATATCACAAATGGGTTGAAGCGCTTCTTATGCCAATGTGACGAGAGTGTGGTTGTCAGATTCATCAAAGGAATGATTGTCGATTATGGATTGCCAAATAAGATAATCATGATAACGCTTACTAATCTGAATACAAATGATTGAAAGAGTTGTGTGATGTTTCAAAATTAACACCATATATCTTCTCATATCGTCGAAGATGAATGGGCGTAGAAGCAGCAATAAGAATATCAAGAAGATCATACAGAAGATGGTGGAGACATATAAGGATTGGCATGAAATGCTTCCTTTTGCATTACATGGCTATAGAACTCTGTTCGTACCTCAAAGGGGGCACTCCTTTCTCTTGGTGTATGGGAATGGAAGCGTACTTCCCCTCGAAGTCGAATTCCCTCAATCAAAGTCCGGATAGGAAACAGAACTAGAAGAGCAGAATGGTTCAATCACGTATGACCAATTGAATCTCATAGAAGAAAAAAGAGATAGTTTGGTGTCATGGTCAACTATATCAAAAAGACTCAAAAAAGCTTACGAGAAAAAAAGTCAGTCTCGAGAGTTCGGAAGGAGAATTAGTGTTGAAGAAAAATATTGCCCATAAAAAAGATTCTCGGGGGAAGTGGACTCCGAACTACGAAGGACCATATGTTGTGAAAAAAGCTTTCTCTGGGGGCTCTAATACTCGCAGAAATGGATGGAGATGAGCTTCCACTTCCAGTAAACTCAGATGCAGTCAAGAAATATTATGCTTAAAAAAAAAAAAAAAAAAAAAAAAAATAGAAACTTGGGCTCGCTAGGTTGAAAAACCTGAAAAGCACCTAGCAAAAATAGAGCATCCCGATGATTGAAAACTTGGAAGAGCGGTCCATGCAAAAGTTAGGTAACAAAAGAATCAAGCATTTCAAGTTGGGCAGTTATTATTCTTAGAAGTTCTAAATTACAAGAAGACTAGCGTTGTTGTCTCTCCAACTAAAGCTAAACACACACCCCACATTGTAACCCATGTCTCATTTGCAAGAATGTACATTTTCCAATTCATCATTGTCGATGTTGTGCCTTACACTCTTTCTAAACAAATTATCTCATTTGTTGTTTGTTCTCAACGTTGTGTTTTAAAAGAAAATGTTATTTATGATAATCAATTGGGGATTTTGAAAATATATGAAAATAAAAATATCTTAATATTTGACGCTTGAAAATAATATACACGGAACGCAAGATATGGATGATAAAAATGAAGGGTAAGCATTTAAATAATCACATTTGATTGACCTCAAGAAAAAGTGATTACACAAATCTACTGAGTCATCGTGTAAAGAACGATTGTTACGCGTTGATTCATTGAATCTATTAAGTGTATAAAGTCGCATAAGGATCGGGATACTAAAAAATAATAAGCTAATATAAAAGATTTATCTTGTCTCTACATTTTTTTCCAAATAGTCACACTCATTCATGCATCTTCACTCATATTTACATATATACCAACAACTCCTCTAACTCATCATAAATGAGTTATCATGCATACTTATGTGTATATTATTTATATTCACAACTTTGTCACACATTATTATTCTCTACGTTTGCATTACCACATACATGCTCCTTTAAATAATAAAACACAACAATTTATCTCATTTATTTAGATGGGTCTAAATTTTAAACTCGTTTTTTGGTTTAGTCCATCATTTTATTTATATAAAATCGATCACGCATCGTAACCAATCCGAAGAGATCATTATCATCGATCAACGCATCGGTAACCAATCGAAGACGATCGTCACTTTATTTTATGTCTTCTAACGAATGGGATAATCAATCCGAAAACGATCATCACTTATTTCATCACTCTATTTTATGCGATCGTACGCATCGGCTAATTCAATTGAGACGATCATCACTTTATATTCGATAACGTATCGGTAACACTCGAAGCGATATCTTTATTTTTATTTTACTTTTGCCAATCAGCAACTTCTTTGCATGCTTTCCGTTTTTTTGTAATCATTAATTTTGTTTTACAATTAAATTATTTTTATTTCTCCTAAGTTCGAAATTAATTGTCAAAATTTAGGTCTTTATACTTAATTATTTTTTAACACTAAAATATAATTAAATAGGGGCAAGCTGTAGTACCTCAATTTTGTCCCAATAATTAAAAATTATTTTCATAATAATAAAAACAAAACAAAAAAACATAATCAGTATTCGTCCTTTATTTTTAATTTTAATCTTTGAATTTTAATTTTTTATTTTATCCCAATTATATCTTCACCATTCCTACACTCAATCACAAAATCATTGTTAATGTCCCAATTATATCTTCACCATTCCTACACTCAATCACATAACTTGCATAACTTTCTTTTATTTTATGGACATCTTGCTGCAAAACAATGATAACCCATAACTTTCTTTTATTTTATGGACATGTTGCTGTCAAATAAATAAAACTCAGAACTTTGTTTTATTTTATGGATACAACAGGTCACTATTTTAGTCTATAAGAAGAAGATAAAAATTCATTATTTTTGAAGGAGGTGAGATTTCGAAAATAGAAGATTTATTTTCTTTGCTTCTGAAATAAATCAAGAAAAAAGAGAGAAATGTTGTAAAAACCAAATCAGAGAAGATAAAGAAGACGTTTTGGAAAAATCCACCACAATCCTTCTTCAAACCAACTCAATAACCATAAACCAAACTCAAACTCATTTTAACAACACAACCCACAAAAATCTATTAAAAGATAAGATAGATAAGAGGATCGTCACTACCTTTCAGTTCAGTCGCGCCGCCGTAGCCTCCATCTTCACTGTGGCCGATATTTAGAAAGGCAAGTATTTTTTTTACTCTCTTTAAGTTTGTTGTGCTTTATGTTATTTGGAAGATATAAACATCACTATGTTAATAACTAAGATTTGGAAGAAGAGCTTGATTTGTTGGAAACTTTGTTTTATTTGACATTGGGTGTTTTGTTTGAAATCTTAGTTTTATTGTTTCTCTGGTTTGGCTTATAAGGCTATGATGATTTCTTTGGTTTTTATTTATTATTATTTTGTGAAGATATTTCCCCATATTATCACTACTGGCCTCAGCATTGCTATCCTACTGCTAACTCTATTATTAGTGTGTTGGTATTCGCATAAGAAATGACACTAGCAACCTGCCATCCATACTTTCTTTTTCTCTAATATCACGTGAGGCAATATCAAGTAACATGTGTGTATGTAATGCTGTAAATTACTATTTTATTTCATTTAACTTAAATAATAATAATTATTTAATTTAATAATGATGGTCATTTAACATAATTTAATTTGATTTAATATAAATAATGACTAATTAGTAATAAACATAATTCATTTCACTTATAAATGATATTAATATGCTATTTAATATTAAATGA
Source organism: Cicer reticulatum (assembly GCA_002896235.1). Lineage (NCBI taxonomy): Eukaryota > Viridiplantae > Streptophyta > Magnoliopsida > Fabales > Fabaceae > Cicer > Cicer reticulatum. The sequence goes on along the minus strand of PGWS01030366.1, from coordinate 173 downwards.
GTTATGCTTTCATCATTTGATTCACTAAAAAGTATTTGAAAGAGTTCACAATTTGTATATAGTTTTTATTTTATTAATCTGGTATTTTTATTTTTTATTTATTTAATAAATAACAATACAAGTCTATATTTTTTTTACCGTTTATTTTATTTTTAGGTGTGTTTATTATTGAG
>PGWS01030355.1:0-14570 GCA_002896235.1 Cicer reticulatum | reverse complement strand
AGTTAAATGAAAATTAAGAATGGGGAATCTCTTAATGTCTTGTTTATTTGATGTTTGTTTTGGAAAATCGTTTAAGTTAAATGAGAATTAAGAATGGAGAATCTCTTAATGTCTTGTTTACTTAATGTTTGTTTTGTAAATCGTTTAAGTTAAATGAGTATTAAGAATGAGGAATCTCTTAATACCTTTGTTTCCTTAACGTTTGTGGTGAAAATCATTAGAGTTAAACGAGCATTAAAAATGGGGAATCTTTTAATATCTCAGTTTACTTAATGTTTGTAGTGGAAATCGTTAGAGTTAAATGAGTATTAAGAATGAGGAATCTCCTAATATTATCTACATTTACTTAATGATTGTCGTTCGAATTGTAAGAGTTAAATGGGTATTAAAAACGGGGAATCTTTTAATATCTGCCTTTATAAGATTAACTCACGAGTTCAGAGTTTCATCAACACCTTGAGATTGGGGTTACATTGTCAGTTTTGATTCATTATTATATTCTTGTTTATTTGATTATATTGATATTCTGATTGCTTATATTGAATTTCAATTGGATCGATTAAATTTATTTGACAGAATTTGGTTTCAGTTTCGAATTTAATTGAATGATAGTTTCGAATTTATTTGACGAGTAATTGTTCAGAAATCTGGTGATGAGGACAACTTGGCACAAATTTTTTGAATCTCTCCCAATACTTCATGAAGATCCCTGTCAATCGCCTGATGCCACCTAATTCTTTTCTGATGAAGAAATTCTTCGAGCATGAAGATTTTAGAAATCAATATCTTAAGGATCATTCCAACTGTAACAAATCTGGTTGAAGGTAGTAAACCAGTCCTTGCAGCATCTTGGAGTGAAAATGGGAAGGTCTAGGTTAATGTGGTCTTTGTGACTCCTTGAGGCTTCATGGTAGAGCACACAATAGGAACCTTCAATGTGTTTGTATCCTCACTCAAGACCATTAAACTTTGGAACAAGTGTATTAAACCAGAACATTCGTTCAAATGGTACATAACTTCATGATATGATACATAAGCATTATAATACCATTAGGCTGCAGCAAGTTGTCTTAAGTTTTATTATTCGCATCAGCCATATTACAGCAAGTCAATTTCAGTATCGAACTAACCTAACACTAGCACTCTATTAAGTTATGACGTAAATGAAATAATTCTATCCATTTAGGTTCAATAGATGAAGATCACAGAACTAGCCCTAGTCATGCATCATCATACAAAGCAATGCAATAATAAACAATTCTAAAGTTCCAACAATGTCTCGAATGTTAAAATGAAGTGAAAAATGAAAAACCCTATTAAATAAAATCCAAAAATATAAAATACCACAAAAAATTTCTAAAAAATCAAATATAGCAATGCAAAATTTTTTGGAACTTTGGAGAATGAAAAATCAAAAAAAGTGTCTAAATGAACAATTTGGGATTTTGAATTTTCTGGCGAACTTAGGTGCAATCCGAGAAGAGTCGCCTGAAAACAGAGTTAATATTATTATCGGATAGCCCCGGCAACCCCAATTTGATCTATGTCGCACACCGGTAAAAATTACATTGATAAAATTAATAGAGGTAATAATCGAATCACTCTTCGCAAGGACTTCTGTTATTAATAAAAATAACTGAATTGGAAAATTGAAATTAAAAAGGGGTTTTTTATATTTTTATTTAATAGATGAGCAAAACGATTAATCCACTTATTCGAGTTTCAGACTTATCACAGATTCTATCAATGAGTTTAATTTCTAATTTCTGATTCTATTCTTATTTGACTATAGAATTGATCAAACAAGCGTAATCAATCCTATGTGAATTTGGTTTCTTTGATTGGATTACGCATCACAATCATCAAAATATTACAATTAACGATCAAGCGTCGCAAAATTATAATTCAATTAAATTAGAAACCGAAACCAAATTTTGTCAAATAAATTTAATCAATCCTATTGAAATTCAATTTAAGCAATCAAACTATCAATATAATCAAATAAACAATAATAGAATCATGAATCGAAATTGACAGTGTAACCTGAATCTCAAGGTGTTGATGAAACACTGAACTCGTGGATTAATCTTATAAAACTAGTCTTTCATGAAATTAAAATAAAAGTGTTTATTTCTTGTAGCAATTTGAATCCTAATATTTTCGTCTTTCAAAAAGAAACAAAATTGCCAATATATAGTACTTGGTATTGGGCTTTAGGGTTTAAAAACAAGTGACCTAATAATTAAAAGTATTACAAAAGTCCAGATTACGAAATCTGCAATTTAGGCCCAATAAAGTTCGGAATTGGTCTTTTCTTCCAACACAAACGTTGTAGCTCAGATTTGTTTCTTTCCAACGCCTGCTCATGTGCGACAATCCGGTATCGAGAGCTCAAGTTATGACCTACAGAGCGAGAAAGAGTCAAAATACAAATAATGAAATTAAAATGCAAATAATAAAATTATAATTCAAATTCGACCCAAAGTTTAAAAGCAGGCTAAAAATATTAATCTAAGCTATAAAGAGCTTTTAAAATACCAAACTAAAAAGCTAAAAACATGTGCCCAAATGCTATGATCACTTGTTCAAGAAGGAATGTTTTGGATGAACTGTTTCTCCAAACTAGTTTATTTGACCAAACTCTGCTATCGAGGATATTACAACATTTATTAAGAGTTGTTGACGAGAATGGCTAATCCTCTCTCCTACCCCTCAAGAGAATCTTATTTTTAGTTGAACATTGTAAAGTTTAATCGAGAAAATGCAAAAAATTGATTTCCTCATTAATTTTCAAATTTTCCGTGTTTAGGTTTCTACTTTCGTTTTTAGTTTTGTGGGTAAAACTATGTTTTTCTTTTTCTCAATGAATTAAAATGGCCCCGTTTTGATCCCATGGCCCTCGTCTTTAATTGGTTAAGATATTGACAAACAAGCAATAAATAGGTCTTTAACATTCATGCACAATTACCATTTTCATACATCATGTTACATACTCATCTTATATTCTTTCACAGAAAAAATAATAACAATAACACAAAAAAAACAGGTGCTACGACACTGTTATCGGACACGAATCCCAGTCAAAAATCGTGGATGAGCTAGAACAAACAAAATAAGAGAAGACGTGAACCAATCAAGGGGCAAATGACCCAAGCATTTGGAATTCTACAAGCCGAAAATGAATGATGGGAACTGCTTTGGTGAAGAGGGGGGTGCCCAAAACAGCTTACTGTTCACCAACATGCGACCGCTCACATCTTTCACTATATCAAGAAGGGAATGCACAAAATTCACTTATGGTCTTCTGCCAGTTTAAACCCCACCCTGACACTTTACTCTCCCAACAACAATCCGCTGGTCGTGGCTAACAAATCCACAATAGTATTGCGCGAGTTCCCTCAAGTGCAACTTACCCCTTATATCGGATTTCTCAGATCTTCTCGCAGGAAAAAGCTACAAGCTACCCAGTGATGTTAATTATACATCATGAACCTCGACGTCAGGCAATCAATCAAGAAAAATAAAAGCCTTGGAAGATGCTTGAGAGTTTTGAAGGGGGGGAACATTTGGATTTAATGCTTCAGATCTATGCCTCGTTTCTGATGTTATAATCAATTCGAAATTAAATGGCCTGAATTCCGCAAATACAAAGGAACTACATGTCCCAAGAACCATCTTATTATGTATTGTCGAAAAATGGGTTTTTGTGCCCATGACGAAAAACTGTTGATCCACTACTTTCAAGACAGTTCGACAGGAGCTTCCCTGAGTTGGTATATGCACCTTGAGCGAGCTCATATCAGCTCTTGGAAAGATTTGGTGGATGCCTTTTTGAAACAAAACAAATATAATCTCGATGTGGCTCTTGATAGAATGCAGTTGCAAATGATTACAAAACGAGATAATGAAACATTCAAGGAATATGCCCCACGATGAAGAGAGCTAGCTTCCTAGGTTGAACCCCCCTATCTGAAAAAGAAATGGTGGCTATGTTCATAAACACTATTCAACCTCCGTTTTATTACATAATGATAGGAAACGTCTATTGAAATTAATCAGATCATAGGTGAAAGAGTGGAAATGGGATTGAAAAGCAGATTAAATAACACAAAAATGAGGGAGAAAGCCATTATTTGGCGTCAAACCCAACTAATCCTTCTTTTGTGCATTTCCCCTCGCCATTACAACACTCACAAACTCAAGATTCATATTGAGAATGAGGAAGAAAAAACTATCGAGGAGGAGTTTCTACATTTCAACCAAATCCCTATGACTTATGTAGAATTATTTTCGTATCTGGTTGAAATTATATGGTTGCCTTCATGAACTATAGAACCACCCTACCCTAAAGGATTGACTCGAACTCTGCAGTTGCAATTACACCTAGGGCTGAGACACTCTACTGAAAATTACCTAGCTTTAAAATTAAGGTGCACGATTTGCTTCAACTCGATGGTTGAATTCAGAAAATGAGCCTAGCATGAAAAAAAACCTTTACCAATCCATGGTGGGCCATAGTGAATGATATCGAGAAATCACCAATTAATAAAGGAGATCGAGAAAATGAAGACCCCGATGGGATTGGTTTTCTAGGAGTTATGTAAATTTGGGACCCCGATACGAGGAAATGCCGATGGGAAAGCAAGATGAAATTTCCACCTTAAGGAAGATCATTCAATGGAAGAATGCAATGAGTTCAAAAAAGAACTTCAAATATTAATAAAAACAGGCACCGTTCAAATAGGTCGTTGGTGAAAGGATGAAGGTATGATTGCAATCCAATCAGAAGACAAACTTGGCATCACCATCCCAAAGCCATTGGTCATTCACTTCACTAAGGAGGAAACTATGAATTCCCCCGGTGAAATGATGACCTTAATAGTTCAGATAACAAACCCTTTTCCATATTAAGACAACAAAGCGCTACCTTGGAACTATAATGTAGAGGTACATATGGTTGAACAGAAGAGCGAAGAGGTTTCTAGCTCTAAAGCACCATTGCCACAGACGTTTCAGGGATAGGAGGGATGACTTGAAGTGGTTGGATATACTCCCCAAGAACATAACAAAGATAAATAATAGTGGCGTCTGATAAGGCATACAAAGATAAAGGGGAAAAGAAAGTAACGGTAGCAGAAGAATTCAAAAAGGAGAAAGTAGAAAATGAGAGAGGTTTCTAATAAAGAAGCTCGAGAGTTTCTCAAAATCATCCAACAGAGTGAACACAAAATAGTCGACCAACTGAACCATACTCCCGCAAGGATTTCATTGTTGTCTATACTGATGAATTTTGAGTCCCACCGAAAACTATTGATGAAAATACTAAATGAGGCCCATGTCACTCATGACATCACCTTGGACAAATTTGGAGGCATCATAAATAACATCACTGCCAACAACCACCTAACCTTCACATATGATGAGTTGTCGACCGAAGGAAGAGGGCATAATAAAGCACTACACATATCAGTAATACGCGGGGACCATATAATATCAAGGGTCCTCATTGACAATGGCTCTTCGTTGAATGTCATATCAAAATCGACATTAGCAAAACTACCTTGTGATGGTACATATAAGAGACCAAGCCCCATGATTGATATTGTACCCGCATATAGTTGTGGCTATTGGGAAGGCCATGGATCTATTTTGTCGGCGTAGTGCCATCAACCTTACATCAAAAGTTGAGTATATGGTAAATGACCAATTGATTAACCGTGTTAGAGAATGAGACTTGTTGGTGTGTAAATTGTCCACCACACCTTTATGTTGAGACAGCAGAAGAAGCTCTAAGAAACGACTTCTAAACAGTAGAATCATGGAGGACCGCTTACGTCGAGACGACACCTATAAAACCACATATGTCAAACACTCCTATTTGGTGGCTAAGTCATGTTTAGTAGAGGACACAAATCATGGCACGGGTTGGGGAAGGATGATGAAGGGATCAAAGAATTGGTGGAACTTCCTAAGAATAGAGATAAGTGGGGTTTAGCTACAACCCACCAGGCTGACAAATGGAGATTGGTCAAAGAGAAAGTAAAAAAAAAGATTAGCTCGGATTGAAAATCGAGAGCCAAGAATCGAAAGGATTCTCATCTGTGACATCCGACAAAGTTTCCACCAAGTCTCAGACCAACAAGTGAGATCCATATTGCAGCAGCTGGAGATGACATGTTTGCTGAGATGCTAAATCAGATTCATCCGTGTGGTGTAGGAGCATAAATCAAGAATTGGAAATAGTTCAATCGCCTAAATATTTAATGCAATTCCTATGTAATTCTAAAGAATTATTACTGTTACTAAGACCATAAGATGCTTCATTATATTTAGGATGGACATAATTTTGTTTTTCCAAAACTTTGAATTTCAACAAATGCATTCTCATTTTGTTTTCTTATTGTTCTTTCTTACCACTCTCATATTTTAACATTCATTCGCCAAATTTTTTCTTTTTTTTTTCTTCCTTATCCAAGCCTTGAATCCTGCAGATTTGGGAATAATTCATTCACAGGCGACTGTACTAAGATATCACCGCATAATTTTGACCATCTTGGTAGTCAGATAGAAAAAGATAATGATAAGATTATCAACCTCCTCTAGTAGTTGTTAAGAGAGGTAGAACGGAAGCAAGGGTATCATGGGCCCTATGAGAAACCAATAGAATATTAAATCTAGGGACAAAAGAAAGAAGAAATTAAGGTTGCACCATCTTAAAACAAGGTGTATCACGAACTAATCCAACTCCTACAGACAATACACTCGCCATTCACTCTTTTCCCTTATGGATGGTTTCTCTAGGTAATAATCAATTAAGATGACAGCCTGAAGATATGAAAAAATACTTTCATCACCCCTTGGGAACAATTAGACCCAAAGTAATGCCTTTTGGCCTGAAGACCGTTCGGGCGACCTACCTACAAGAGCTATGGTTTAACGTGTTTTATGACATGATACATAAGAGGTAGAAACTTTCTGTAGACAATATAATTGTTAATTCACGAAATAAAGAAGACATGTTATTGATCTAAAGAAACTCTTCGACAAGACTTAGAAAGTTTAAGCTAAATCCTTCCAAAGCACTTTCGGCGAGAGGTTGGGCAAATATTGGGATTTGTGTTAGTGAGAAAGGAATAGAGGTTGACCCACAATAAAATTCGAGCCATTTCATAAATGCCTCCCCCGAGTACAAAAAAGAGAGTTCGCAGTTTTTGGGAGACTAAATTATATTTCAAATTTATATCACAACTAACTGCCACTTGCGAACCGATCTTTAAACTTTTACAACAAAAAAAAATCAAATAGTTGTGTGGAATGAAGAATGTAAAAATGTATTTGAGAAAATCCGACAGTATTTGCAAAAGCCTCCAATTCTAGTCCCCCAGTTCTGGGCCGACCCTTGATTATGTATCTTACAGTCCTCGACATGGCAATGGGATGCGTACCGGGCCAACACGATGAAAAAACGAAAAAAGGATCACGCCATTTACTATCTATATAAAAATTTACATATGTTGAAAACAAGATATACAATGTTAGAACATACATGTTGTGCATTAGCATGAGCGGCCCATTTCTTGAGGCAATACATGTTTTGCCATACTACTTACTTGATATTCAAAGGAATGGATCCAATCAAGTACATTTTTTGAAAAGCCTATGTTACTGCAGAAAGCCATTAAAGGGTGTGATTTAGCAGATTATCTAGCTAACCAACCTGTGGATGATTATAGGTAATGCAGTGGGACTTCCCAGACGAAGTGTCATGGTTTTGTCTGAAGAATGGGAATAATGGAAAATAGACCTTGTTGTTTTTATTGGGGCCTCAAACATAATGGGGGCATGGGATCGGGGTTGTTTTAATATCTCCCAAAAAACAGTTCATACCTATCACAGCGCGCTTGTGTTTTGATTGTACTAATAATATGGCAGAATATGAAGCTTGTGCCATGAGAATTTTGGCGGCTTTGGAATCAAAAACAAAAGTTCTGGAAGTATATGGAGATTCATCCCTAGTCATTAATTAGCTTAACCAAGATGGGAAAACTAGAGATAAGAAGTTAATACCTTATTTTACCTACATAAAAGAATTGTCTTTACAATTAAACAAAATCACTTTTCACCATGTCCCTTGAGAAAACAATCAATTGGTTGATGCTTTGGCTACTTTATCCTCGATATTCCATATAAGTCAAAACGATGAAATTCCATCAATTAAAATAGAGAGTTGAGATCATCCTGCCTACTGCCACGTAATGCCTACTGCCACGTAATGGAAGAAGAAGTGATGACTCTTCATCATATGCATATTTTTCATTGATTTTAGTCGTATTTATCTTTAACCATTAGTTAATTTAAGGAGTTATTGATATATTTTGTAATTTATTTCTTTGATTTAATGAAATGTTTATGTTCTTATTTCCTTGATTAAGTAGAGATTTTCGGAGTTTTGCGTTGTTACTTTTTTTCAGTGCAGTGCTGAATTTTGGTGAGAAAATCAACATGACCTATGTGGAGTTTTTCTGCCATATCTGAATGTTTTAGATCTCCAATTAGAGTCAACCTAAGTGCAAAAAAAAAGCTAAGATCCATAGCTACAACTTTCATGAAGACACCGGAACCAAATTCAGACTTGAAAGAGGAGTAAAAATACTATACGTCACATAGAAGATGGTGTGCGCCTGAGGCGCATTTCCAGCCGTTCAGCACTGTCCAGGCACCTGTGGAGCGTGTTTCTGCGCATGGGGCGCCATTCCCCGAACAGTACACTATCCAGACGCACCTAGGGGCGCGCGACGCGCCATCACATTCATAAAAAACGCAATTTTTCCACTATTTTATGGATCTTTTTGACTCTTGGGAAGTTGGGAGACTTGAGCCCTAGCATAGAAACTCAAAGACAAACCCTTTCTAACATCATTGGAGCAGTTTTATCAAGAATCATTCATGAATCCTTCTGTAATTCTTCTCTAATATCTATCTTTAATCTTGTCATGAGTAACTAAACCCTATTTTGTAGGGATGAGTGTAACAAGATGAAACCCTTATTTTTTTATGATTTGATTTCTAGTTATATGAATGAGTTTATTGAATCATTTTTCTCATCCTTGTGCTTAATGCTTTTTATTGCTTGATCAACATTAAAAATGTTGTACGATTTGTATTTTGAAACGGAAGTGCATTTTACGAATGCTTGAGATGAGAAATTCATGAATTTGTAGTCTAGACATAGATGCAGGTCATGAACCAATTAAATTAGTTGCAAAAACAATAATTTAATAAGAGAATTTCTATACAATAATTCATAATTCTAATCTTAAATCTACTAAGGAATTAGGGGTTACTTGGAATTAAAGGTTCTGTCACTAAGACATTAAGGCAAGAATAATAAAGATAATTCGGTAATAATTCAATAAAGGAATTCAGTAACTAGGATCAAATTAGACACCAAGGTTGGATTCGAAGTGAAACTCATCCTGACATATTTCTCATTATAAAGGATCAATTTTATTACTGTTGTTATTTTCAAATATTATTTCAATCAATTCGGGAAACTTTTTGTTCAATTTTAGTAATTAAATATAATTCGATAGTAAAATACAATCCTTGAGTTTCGATCACTGGTACTACCATTTTAATTATTAGTTGCAACGTTCAGTACACTTGCTGAAACGCTATCAAATTTTTGAGCCCGTTGTCGGGGATTGCCGTATCACTATTGAATTTAAATTTATTTATTAATTAAATTTTTAGGCTCTGCAATAACTTTTTTTTTTATTATATATTTTTCTTTATTTAAAACTCTTCATTACTCACAATATGTTTAACCTTGTATGTGAGGTCAGTCTCTCAGCTGAATTATCTTTGATCCAGAAATCGAAAAAACAGTGGAAAAGCACATCGAAAGGCAGCTCGAGAAAGGAGACAAGGGAAAGACATTTAGTAGTGGAAGAAGAGGTTTTGGGTGATTTTGTCATATTTCTACTGAGATGGTCGATCCACCAACCACAAAGAACGTACTCTCGCGCAAGTATGGGAATCGAAATAGAAATTAATGCTCGATTGCCCATCTATAACCAATCGGTTACAGTTAACAAGTTTTGAAATAAGTCCCACTCTATACTGATAGTTGAAGGAGATTCATTTTGTCGGTAGACATAACGAAGACGCCAATAGACATCTCACAAATTTCTTTGAATTATGTGAAACAATGAAGGTGGATGGTTTGTCTGAGGAAGGCAAGAGAATGAAATTGTTTCCATTTTCATTGACAGATGATGATAATGAGTGGCTTCATTCCTTTCCTGCCGACAGCATCACCACATGGGATGATCTTGAAGATAAGTTCTTGGAACAGTATTTTCCCCCAACTATGTTTGTTAGAAAAATGCAAGAGATTTCCAGTTACAACCAGAAAGAGGGAGAATCTCTCGATGACACTTACAGAAGATTCATAAACTTACTAGCAGGATGTCCTAATCGTGCTTATGACGACACTGCACTAGAATTATGTTGGATGCCATAGCAGGTGGTTCTTTGAATTACAAGACCGCAACAGAAGCACGAAAGATTATTGAGACCATGGCATCAAATGAACAAATGATGTTGTATCACAGAGATGGTGGGTCAACAAGTGGTGTATTGGGAAATGAATGTTATGGATGGGTTGGCTCAAGGGATGTTGCTCTCAAAACAGATAAAAGATGTTATACCGCTGAGATAAAGAAGGGGATGGTAGCGCTAAATATATAACCCCATGTTCTTAAGGAGGTAGCGCTAAACATAGGAAACACAAAAGCTCCCTCAAAAAAACCAATTCCGCTCTTAAGGAAACATCTTTGTTTTGGACTGTGATATGAAATTAAACCTACATCCATAGAAGAAGCACTGTCAAAACGATGGATGGATACTATCAAATGCTAGAAGAGATGAATAAATTCAAAAGGAATGATGAATGGGATCTAGTCCCAAAAAAAAAAAAATAAGTCAATTGGAGACCAATTGGATTTTCATAACAAACTCAATGATAAACTTGAAGTCCTTAAAAATAAAGATAGACTTGTTGCCCAAAGATACGGTAAGCAAGAATGTATTGATTATACTAAAACTTTCGCCATGTTGTAAGGTTATAGGCTATTAGACTTTTACATTCGTTTGTGGTATTTAATAAAATCACCTATATCAAATGGATGTGAAAGGATTTTTCTTAAATGGTTACATAAAGAAGAAGTGTATGTCAAACAACCTCCTGGATTTGAAGATAAAGAATTTCCAAAACTATGTCTTCAAACTATAGAAATCTTTATACAGCCAAAATAGGCTCCAAGACCTTGTTATGATAGACTAACTCACTTCTTTTAGAAAATAATTTTGAAAGAGGCCAGATTGATACTACTTTATTTCAGAAAATTAGCTGATAATGAACATCTCATTGTATAGATATATGTTGATGATATTACATTTGGATCTTGATATCATTTCAGCAAGTGTACTGAATCGGTGCAAGTAATAATAAAACGTAAGTACCGAGTGTCGAACTCAAGGATTGCGTTTTACATTGAATTATATTTTGATTACTAAAATTTGAATAAAAAGTTCCCAAGTTGATTGAAATAATTTTTGAAATTAACAACAATAATAAAATTGATCTTTATAATGAGAAAAATGTCAGGGGATGAGTTTCACTTCGAATCCAACCTTTGGTGTCTAATTTGATCTATTTACTGAATTCCTTTATTGATTTATTACCGAATTCTCTTTATTTATTCTTGCCCCTAATGCTTAGTGGCAGAACCTTTAATTCCCAAAGTAACCCCTAATTCTTAGTGGATTTAAGATTAGAATTAAAGTCATTACCGTATAAATTCTCTTGTAATTATTGCTTTGCAACTAATTTAATTGGTTTTCATGACCTGCATCTATTCCCTAGACTACAAATTCATGAATTTCTCATCTCAAGCATTCGGTAAAGTCCACTTCCGTTTCAAAATACAAATCGTAGAACATTTTAATGTTGATCAAAGCCAATAAGAAAGCATTAATTAAGCACAGAGATGAGAAAAAACAATTCAATAAACTCATTCATATAACTAGAAATCAAATAAGAAAAAATAAGGGTTCATCTGGTTACACTCATCCCTAACAAATAGGGTTTAGTTACTCATTGACAGAGATACAAAGATAAGGATTAAGAAGAATTACAAGAATGATTCATGGATGATTCTTGATAAAACTGCTCTTCAATGGCGTTAGAAACGGGCCGTCTTTTGAGTTTCTATGCTAGGCACAAGTCTCTCAAGTTCCCAAGAGTCAAAAAGATCCATAAACATTAAAAAATTGCGTTTTATGATTGCTGATGCGCGTCACGCGCCCCAGGCGCGCGTTGACGGAACTGAAACACGAGAAATGCGCTCCAAGCGCGCTCTAGGCGCACAACATCTGCTGCTGATGTATTTTGCATTTTGCTCATCTTTTGCGTCTGAATGTGGTCCTGGTGTCTTCATGAAAGTTGTAGATATGGATCTTAGCTTTCATTAGCACTTGGAGTGACACATACATTTTTGGAGGTCTTTCGGTTGTAATGGGGCTTAGGTAAGGGTAGGACATTTTGGGATAGTAGGCTTTACTACTTGGAGTTAGGCATATATTTCCAAATTATTCTACCATTTATTTTTCTTTTCTTCATTCTCAAACATTGACAAAAGAACCAAGAAGATATTATTTATCAAGATATTATTTATCGTTTTTTTTTCTTCTTTTTTCTTTTCCTTTTTATTTATTTTTTTTTTTTTTTTTTTTGTGAGAATCACCACCCCAAACATAAAAGGTTGCTATCCCATGAGCAACCCCAAACTAAGAATTTGATCAATACATAACAAAACTTTTCTACCTAACTCCAAGTAAGGCTTGTCGACTTGAGCAATAACATAATCTAAGAAATAGAGTTTAACTTTTGAAATCCCAAACAGAAACTTTAAGATCAAGTGCAAGTTATTACAACTTTTCATCAACAAACAAAGAAAACAAGAAGACGCAAAGAAAAGCAAATAGACTAGACTAAAAACAAAGAAAAACAAGAAAAGAAAAAAAAAATGAAAAAAGAAATTCAAAACAAAAGAAAGAAAACTTCTCTAGTTTAGCAATTCAAGGATCCTCGTTTAGATCATCTGCTCCTGTTCCGCTATGGTCGTCGGTATACTGGTGAGGTGTAAATAAATCAGCATAAAACATGCCTCCCGGTGTCTGTTGAGAGGAGGCAAATGCTCGATAGAGATTGGTCATCCCCAGTTCTAATCTGGCATGTCTATCTCGCTGATCAATCATCACTCGTTCCATCACAGTTTCCAATCTACCGATTATGTATTTGTTAGAGAGCTGGGATGGGTGTGGAGGGTGGTGCTGTGGTTCCTGTGGTTCAGTATTTTCCTCTACTGGCATCGCTGCTGGTGGGGCAACATGATAGTCTGCTGGAATCATAGAGTGCTTTGTTATCCATCTTGTAGTGATTGGAGTAGCTGGTTTCAACATTTCTTCGCCTTGTTTTGGTACCACTCGCACCAACTCACATAAATTGCCTATCAGGGAGGCGTGATGGAAGTAGTCTGTCGGGATCAAGAATGGCTGTGCTCCGAATATCATTGGCTATTAACATGCCCACATCAATTTTGTCACCTTTTAAGATAGCAAGTAGTAGACATGCTCTTTGAAATGTTATATCGGACACATTCGAACATGGCAATAGTGTATGATGGACAAAGGTACTCCATGCTATAGCAATCGGGTGAGGTTCCACTGAGCGTAATTTCTGAACTGAGCCATCTCTATTTCGTACCCAACTGTGCCTGGTCTGCATAAAATGCGTAGGATTTCCTGACTGCTTGCTCTTATAAGTGTTTTTCGCATAGCTAGAAAGCGCAATCTTTATAGTTCGGCAGGCAAAAATTTCATTATGACTTGAGGTGTGAATGGTACCCTTTTCCCCTCAGTAACTCACAAATTGGTCAAGTGGGAATGGTTGTCAGACTTTAGATCGGAGGCATTAGAGTAGAATTCCACAGCTAATGATTTGCTCGCTGTGGTGACAAATGTGGTCAGCTTCTCCCATCCTCTGGAAGCAATCATAGCCTGGATGTCAACAAATACATCGTCTTCCAACTGAAAAAAAATTTCACTTACAAACTTGTGGACTGTTGGGAGTTTGGCATGGTATTCCTGTGTTGCCCTAGTCTTGAATAGGAATGCGTCGTGTTGTGGGGCGGAAGATGTAGTTGCAACCTTAGTTCGTTTTGCTTTTTGTTGGGTTGCCATTAGGTCCTGAAAAACAAGTAATCACCCCTAAGTTTCAGAATATTCCAAGTTAGAGCTACTTAATTTAGGCACGGTCTACCTTGGAAAAATAACATCATACATGGCCATGAGTTTGTCCGCCAAAATTCTAAGTGATAATAATGCATTTGCATTGGTTGTGTCATTTTAACAAACAGTTGGAATGCAAGCATAATAATGGTTGTGACATTTTATCAAACAGTTGGAATGCATGCATCATTATTGTTGTGACATTTTATCAAACA
>PGWS01030353.1:0-11767 GCA_002896235.1 Cicer reticulatum | reverse complement strand
AACATACATGTTGTGCATTAGCATGAGCGGCCCATTTCTTGAGGCAAAATACAATGTTTTTGCCAATACTAACTACTTGTATTCAAATGGATCCAATCAAAGTACATTTTTGAAAAGCCTATGTTACACTCAGAAGCCATTAAAGGGTGTGATTTAAGCCAGAATTAATCTAGCTAACCCAACCTGTGGGATGATTATAGGTCATTACCAGTGGGAACTTTCCCAGACGAAAGTGTCATGGTTTGGTCCTGAAGAATGGGATAATGGAAAATAGACCTTGTTTGTTTTATGGGGCCTTCAAACATAATGGGGCATGGGATCGGGGTTGTTTTAATATCTCCCCAAAAAACAGTTCATACTATCACAGCGCGCTTGTGTTTGATTGTACTAATAATATGGCAGAATATGAAGCTTGTGCATGAGAATTTTGGCGGCTTTGGAATCAAAACAAAAGTTCTGGAAGTATTGGAAGATTCCATCCCTAGTCATTAATTAGCTTAACCAAGATGGGAAACTAGAGATAAGAAGTTAATACCTTATTTTTACCTACATAAAGAATTGTCTTTACAATTTAACAAAATCACTTTCACATGTCCTTGAGAAACAATCAATTGGTTGATGCTTTGGCTACTTTATCCCTCGATATTCCATATAATCAAAACGATGGAACATTCCATCAATTAAAATAGAGAGTTGAGATCAATCCTGCCTACTGACGTAATGCTACTGCCACGTAATGGAAGAAGAAAGTGATGACTCTTCATCATATGCATATTTTTCATTGATTTAGTCGTATTATCTTTAAACCATTAGTTAATTAAGGAGTTATTTGAATATATTTTGGTTAATTTTATTTCTTTGATTTAATGAATGTTTATGTTCTTATTTCCTTGATTAAGTAGAGATTTTTCGGAGTTTTGCGTGTGTTACTTTTTTTCGTGCAGTGCTGAATTTTGGTGAGAAATCAACATGACCTATGTGGAGTTTTCTGCCATATCTCTGAAGTTTTAGATCTCCAATTAGAGCAACCTAAGTGCAAAAAAAGCTTAAGATCCATAGCTACAACTTTCATGAAGACACCGAAACCAAATTCAGACTTGAAAGAAGGAGTAAAAATACTATACGTCACATAGAAGATGGTGTGCGCCTGAGGCGCATTTCCAGCCGTTCAGCACTGTCCAGGCACCTGTGGAGCGTGTTTTCTGCGCATGGGGCGCATTCCCGAACCCAGTGACACTTCCAGACGCACCTAGGGCGCGGCGACGCGGCATCAACATTCATAAAAAACGCAATTTTCACTATTTTATGGATCTTTTTGACTCTTGGGAAGTTGGAGACTTTGAGCCACTAGCATAGAAACTCAAAAGACAACCCTTTCTAACATCATTGGGAGCAGTTTTATCAAGAAATCATTCATGAATCCTTCTTGTAATTCTTCTCTAATATCTATCTTTTTAAAATCTCTGTCATGAGTAACTTAAACGCCTATTTGTTAGGGATGAGTGTAACAAGATGAAACCCTTATTTTTATGATTTGATTTCTAGTTTATATGAATCAGTTTATATTGAATCATTTTTCTCATCTTGTGCCTTAATGCTTTTTAATTGGCTTGATCAACATTAAAATGTTGTACGATTTGTATTGAAACCGGAAGTGCATTTACCGAATGCTTGAGATGAGAATTTCATAATTTTGTAGTCTAGACATAGATGCAGGTCATGAAACCAGATTAAATTAGTTGCAAAACAATAATTTATAAGAGAATTTCTATACCAATATTCATAATTCTAATCTTAAATCTACTAAAGAATTAGGGTTACTTTGGAATTAAAGGTTCTGTCACTAAGACATTAAGGCAAGAATAATAAAGATAATTCGGTAATAATTTCATAAAGGAATTCAGTAACTAGGATCAAATTAGACTATTAACCAAGGTTGGGATTCGAAGTGAAACTCACTCTGACATATTTCTCATTATAAAGGATCAATTTATTACTTTGTTATTTTTCAAATATTATTTCATCAATTCGGAAAACTTTTTGTTCAATTTTAGTAATTAAATATAATTCGATAGTAAAATACAATCCTTGAGTTCGACACTTGGTACTACCATTTTAATTATTAGTTGGCAACGATTCAGTACACTTGCTGAACGCTATCATTTTTTGAGCCGTTGTCGGGGATTGCCGTATCACATTGAATTTAATTTAATTTATTTAATTAAATTTTTTAGCTCTGCAATAACTTTTTTTTTTTAATTATTTATTTTCTTTATTTTAAACTCTTCATTACTCACAATATGTTTAACCTTGTAATGTGAGGTCAGTCCTCAGCCTGAACCTTATGCTTTGATCCAGAAATCGAAAAAACAGTGAAAGCACATCGAAAGGCAGCTCGAGAAAGGAGACAAAGGAAAGACATTAGTAGTGGAAGAAGAGGTTTTGGGTGATTTTGTCCATATTTAACTGAGATGGTCGATCCACCACCACAAGACGTCTCTCGCGCAAGTCATGGATCGAAATAGAAATTATGCTCATTGCCCATCTATAACAATCGGTTACAGTTAACAAGTTTGAAATAAGTCCCACTCTATAACTGATAGTTGAAGGAGATTCATTTTGTCGGTAGACATACGGGAAGACGCCAAAAGACACTCACACTTTCTTGAATTATGTGAAACAATGACAGGTGGATGGTTTGTCTGAGGAGGCAAGAGAATGAAAATTGTTCAATTTTCATTGACAGATGATGATAATGAGTGGCTTCATTCAATTCCTTTCCTGCGACAGCATCACCACTGGGATATCTTGAAGATAAGTTTTGGAACAGTAATTTTCCCACATATTGTTTGTTAGAAAAATGCAAGAGATTCTTCCAGTTACAACCAGAAGGGGAGATCTTCGTGACACTTACAGAAGATTCATAAACTTACTAGCGGATGTCCTAATCTGCTTATGACGACACTGCCAAATGAAATTTCTGCAAGGCCAAGTAACTAGAATTGTTGATGCCATAGCAGTCGGTTCCTTTTGAATTAAAGACGCAACAGAAGCACGAAAGATTATGAGACCATGGCATCAAATGAACAAATGATGTTGTATCACAGAGATGGTGGTCAACAAGTGGTGTATTGGAATGAATGTTATGGATGGGTTGGTTCAAGGGATGTTGCTCTCAAAACAGATAAAAGATGTTATCACCGCTGAGTAAAGAAGGGGATGTGCGCTAAATATATACCCCATGTTCTTAAGGAGGTAGCGCTAACATAGGAAACCAAAAGCTCCCTCAAAAACCAATTCCGCTCTTAAGGAAACATCTTTGTTTTGGCTGTGATATGAAATTAAACCTACATCCATAGAGAAGCATGTCAAACGAATGGATTGGATACTATCAATGCTAGAAGAGATGAATAAATTCAAAAGGAATGATGATGGGATCTAGTCCAAAAAAAAAATAAGTCAATTGGAACCAATTGGATTTTCATAAACAACCAATGAAAACTTGAAGTCCTTAAAATAAAAGATAGACTTTGTTGCCCCAAAGATACGGTAAGCAAGAATGTATTGATTATACAAAACTTTCGCCCATGTTGTAAGGTTATAGGCTATTAGACTTTTACATTCGTTTGTTGTATTTAAATAAAATCACTCTATATCAAAAGGATGTGAAAGGATTTTCTTATGGTACATAAATGAAGAATGTATGCAAACAACTCCTGGATTGAAGTCAATTTCCAAACTATGTCTTCCAACTATAAGAAATCTTTATACAGCCAAAAATAGGCTAAGACCTTGTATGATAGATAACTCACTTCCTTTTAGAAAATAATTTTTGAAAGAGGCCAGATTGATACTACTTTATTAGAAAATTAGCTGATAATGAACATCTCTTGTATTAGATATATGTTGATGATATTACATTTGGATCTTGATATCATTTCAGCAAGGTGTACTGAATCGGTGCAAGATAATAACGGTAGTACGAGTGTCGAACTCAGGTTGCGTTTTACTATGAATTATTATTTGATTACTTTAAAATTGATAAAAAGTTCCAAATTGTTGAAATAATTTTTGAAATAACAACATAATAAAATGATTCTTTTATAATGAGATAATGTCAGGGTGGAGTTTTCACTTCGATCCAACCTTGGTGTCTAATTTGATCTATTTACTGGATTCCTTTATGATTTATTACCGAATTCTCTTATTATTCTTGCCTAATGGCTAGTGGCAGAACCTTTAATTTCAAAGTAACCCTAATTCCTTAGTGGATTTAAGATTAGAATTAAGCATTTACCGTATAGAAATTCTCTTGTAAAATTATGGCTTTGCAACTATTTAAATGGTTTCATGACCTGCATCTATCCCTGACTACAAATTCATGAATTTCTCATTCTCAAGCATTCGTAAGTCCACTTCCGTTTCAAATACAAATCGTAGAACATTTTAATGTTGATCAAGCAATAAAAAGCATTAATTAAGCACAGAGATGAGAAACAATTCAATAAACTCATTCAAATAACTAGAAATCAAATAAGAAAATAAGGGTTTCATCTGGTTACAACTCATCCCTAACAAATAGGGTTAAAGTTACTCATGACAGAGATACAAAGATAAGGGATTAAAGAAGAATTACAGATTTTCATGGATGATTCTTGATAAAACTGCTTCAATGGTTAGAAACGGCGTCTTTGAGTTTCTATGCTAGGGCACAAGTCTCTCAAGTTCCCAAGAGTCAAAGATCCATAAACATTAAAAATTGCGTTTTTTTAGATTGCTGATGCGCGTCACGCGCCCCAGGCGCGCGTTGACAGAACTGAAACACGAGAAATGCGCTCCAAGCGCGCTCTAGGCGCACAACATCTGCTGTCTGATGTATTTTGCATTTTGCTCATCTTTTGCGTCTGAATGTGGTCCTGGTGTCTTCATGAAAGTTGTAGATATGGATCTTAGCTTTCATTAGCACTTGGAGTGACACATACATTTTTGGAGGTCTTTCGGGTTGTAATGGGGCTTAGGTAAGGGTAGGACATTTTGGGATAGTAGGCTTTACTACTTGGAGTTAGGCATATATTTCCAAATTATTCTACCATTTATTTTTCTTTTCTTCATTCTCAAACATTGACAAAAGAACCAAGAAGATATTATTTATCAAGATATTATTTATCGTTTTTTTTTCTTCTTTTTTCTTTTCCTTGTTTATTTATTTTAATTTTTTTTTTTTGTGAGAATCACCACCCACCCACATAAGGTTGCTATCCCATGAGCAACCCCAAACTAAGAATTTGATCAATACATAACAAAACTATCTACCTAACTCCAAGTAAGGCTGTCGACTTGAGCAATAACTATCTTAAGAAATAGAGTTTAACTTTTGATCCCAAACAGAAACTTTAAGATCAAGTGCAAGTTATTAACACTTTCAATCAACAAACAAAGAAACAAGAGACGCAAGAAAAGCAAATGATAGAACTAAAAACAAAGAAAAAACAAGAAAAGAAAAAAAAATGAAAAGAAATTCAAAACAAAGAAAGAACTTCTCTAGTTTTAGCAATTTCAAGGATCCTCGTTTAGATCATCTGCTCCTGTTCCGCTATGGTCGTCGGTATACTGGTGAGTGTAAATAAATCAGCATAAAACATGCCTCCCGGTGTCTGTTGAGAGGAGGCAAATGCGTCGATAGAGATTGGTCATCCCCAGTTTCTATCTGCATGTCTATCTCGCTGATCAATCATGTCACTCGTTCCATCACAGTTTCCAATCTACCGATTTTATGTATTTGTTAGAAGAGCTGGGATGGGTGTGGAGGGTGGTGCTGTGGTTCCTGTGGTTCAGTATTCCTCTACTGGCACGCTGCTGGTGGGGCAACATGATAGTCGCTGGAATCATAGATGCTTTGTTATCCATCTTGTAGTGATTGGATGTAGCTGTTCAAAACATTTCTTCGCCTTGTTTTTGGTACCACTCGCACAACTCAACATAAATGCCTATCAGGGAGGCGTGATGGAAGTAGTCCTGTCGGGGGATCAAGAATTGGTGTGCTCCGAATATCATTGCTATTAACAGCCCACATCAATTTGTCACCTTTTAAGATAGCAAGTAGTAGACATGCCTTTGAAATGTTATATCGGACACATTCGACATGGCCAATAGTGTATGAGGACAAAAAGTACTCCATGCTATAGCAATCGGGGTGAGGTCCACTGAGCGTAATTTCTGAACTGAGCCATCTCTATTTCGTACCCAATCTGTGCCTGGTCTGCATATAAAATGCCGTGGATTTCCTGACTGCTTGCTCTTATAGTTGTTTTATCAATAGCTGAAAGCGGCAATCTTATAGTTCGGCAGGCCAAAATTTCATTAATGATTGAGGTGTGAATGGTACCCTTTCCCTCACGTAACTCACAAATTGGTCAAGTGGGAAATGGTTGGTCAGACTTTAGATCGGAGGCATTAGAGTAGAATTTCCACAGCTAATGATTGCTCGCTGTGGTGACAGTGTGGCAAGCTTCTCCTCCTCTGGAAAGCAATCATAGCCTGAGATGCAACAAATACATCGTCTCCAACTGAAAAAAAATTTCAACTTACAACTTGTGGACTGTTGGGGAGTTTGGCATGGTATTCTCCTGTGTTGCCCTAGTCTTGAATAGGAATGCGTCGTGTTGTGGGCGGAAGATGTAGTTGCAACTCTTGTTTCGTTTGCTTTGTTGGTTGCCATTAGTCCTGAAAAACAAGTAATCACCCCTAAGATTTCAGATATATCCAAGTTAGAGCTACTTAATTTAGCACGGTCTACCTTGGAAAATATAACATCATACATGGCCATGAGTTTGTCCGCCAAAATTACTAATGATAAATAATGCATTTGCATTGGTTGTGTCATATTTAAAACAGTTTGGAATGCAAGCATAATAATGGTTGTGACATTTTATCAACAGTATGGAATGCATGCATCATTATTGGTTGTGAACATTTTATCAAAACAGTTGGAGCAGGCTGATAAGGGTTGTGGACATTTATCAAACAGTATGGAATGCAGGCTTATAATGAATGAACAACCCCCAATCTCGCAACCATTAACCTCCATTCGATCTCATTAAACAACATGTGTGCATGCATTAATGTATAACTTCAGCATAGATTCAAATTTAAAAGAGAAAAAAACCCCATGCATCAGTAAACAAGAATAATGAGTTGATATTAGAGGTTTGGGGTAAACTTACTTGAGGATGGGATGATGTTCGATAGGAGAAGGGAAACTTACTTGAGGATGAGACAATTTTCGAGATTGTGTGAAGAGAGGGAGCTTGACCTTCAATGATAATGGTGTTGTGAAAGAGAGGGAGCTTGACCTTCTGTTAAATGCGCTCCAGGACGCGCTCAGGCGCGAGTTGGCAGAGGCCAAACCTGGGAAAGCGCTCCAGGGCGCGCTCCAGGCGCGCATTGGCAGAGTTGAATTTCCTGAAATGCGCTTCAAGCGCACGGCTTGCGCTCAAGGCGCGTTTTTCTCCCTCTCACTGAAAAGTAATCCCCACACATTTTTTATGATTTTCTTGCTTATACAACATCAAGAATGAATAAATTAGTGTTTAAAACTAAAAATTGAAAAGTAAATGAATGACATCAAACTAAATGGCAAAGGATATGAAGTTTGGGTTGCCTCCAATAAGCGCTTGTTTAGTGTCCTGAGCTTGACAATTCATTCTTCAAATGGCAACCAGGTGGATTGGACTCCATCGAAAGTTTTGACTCTTCCCCGAAATACGATTTGAGTCTTTGTCCATTGACCTTGAGTTCCGATCGGAGTGGTATACTTTTCAATTCGACGACACCGTGTGGAAATACCTTGGTTACCTTGAAAGGGACCCGACCATCTTGACTTTAGTTTTTCTGGGGAAACAATTTCAATCTTGAGTTTGAATAGGAGAACTAGTTCTCCTTCTTGGAATTCCTTGAATTGATTTTTTTGTCATGCCATTTTTGTTTTTTTTTCTTTTATATAATCTTGGGATTTCTAAGCAAAATTCCGGATTCTCTAACTCGTGAAGTTGAAGAATTCTCCGCCTTTCCCGCCTTGCCCAAGTCAAAGTTTCAGTACTTTCGTCGCCAAAATTGCTCGATGTTAAGTTCGATGAGGTAATGAAAGTTTAGAACCATACACAATTTGATACGGTGACAGTACCCAGGGAGGTCTTAAAAAAGCTGTTCGGTAGACCCAAAGTGCATCATCAAGTTTAGTTGACCAATTCTTTTCGTGAAGCAGTTACTGTCTTTTCTAGGATTCGTTTAAGCTGCCTGTTGGAGACTTCAACTTGCCCACTAGTTTGTGGATGGTATGGGGTTGCCACTCTATGACGCACATTATATTTCTTTAGAAGGTATTCCATATTCCGGTTTAGAAAATGGGTGCCTTCGTCACTAATCAAGGCTCGAGGCACGCCGAAGCGAGCGAATATGTTCTTCTTGAGAAAGGTGATAACCTGTTTCGAATCATTTGTTGGAGTAGCTATTGCTTCAACCCATTTTGAGACATAATCCACCGCCACCAAAATATAAACTTTGTTATATGACGATGGGAATGGACCCATGAAATCAATACCCCACACATCGAACACTTCTACTTCTAATACAGGATTTTGCGGCATCTCATCCCGCTTTGAGATGTTACCGGTGGGCTGGCATCGATCGCATTTCTTCACATAGTTGAATGCATCTTTGAATAATGAAGGCCAGAACAACCCACATTGTAGAACTCTTGCTGCAGTTCGGTCACCACTGAAATGACCCCCATACTCGGAGTCGTGGCTGTGCCACATTACCTTTTCTTGTTCTTCCTTGGGCACACATCTTCGCAACAACCCATCCACTCCTCTTTTGTACAGAAAGGGTTCATCCCATACATAGAATTTGGCATCGTGGATAAACTTCCTTCGTTGTTGGTAAGTGAAATCAGATGGGATTGTACCCCCCACCTTGAAATTAGCAAAGTCGGCGAACCAAGGTACCGTGGTAATGGCAAAGATGTGCTCATCAGCAAATTGATCTCGAATCGGTCTAATGTCCTCATTCTCCTCAACCTTCTCCAATCGAGATAGGTGGTCAGCCACAGTGTTCTCTGACCCCTTTTTATCCCGGATCTCAATGTCAAATTCTTGTAGTAATAGAATCCATCTAAGCAACCTTGGTTTTGATTCCTGCTTAGTAAACAAATACCTCAAGGCAGCATGATCAGTGTAAACAATAACTTTCGATCCTAATAAATAAGACCGAAATTTATCAAAAGCATAGACTACAGCTAATAATTCTTTTTCAGTTGTAGCATAATTGTGTTGTGCCTGATTTAAAACATGACTAGCATAGTAGATCACATGCAACATCTTGTCTTTTCTTTGTCCCAGAACTGCCCCAATAGCACTGTCACTTGCATCACACATGATTTCAAAAGGTAGTGACCAGTCAGGTGCAGTGATGATGGGGGCAGTTATCAGCTGGTTTTTCAAATTGTTAAAAGCATGCAAACAATCCTCATTGAATTTGAAAGGTGTGTCTTTCGCAAGTAAGTTTGTAAGTGGTTTTGCAATTTTTGAAAAATCTTTTATAAACCTTCTATAAAATCCAGCATGGCCTAAAAAGCTTCTAATGCCTTTCTCGTTGGTAGGGGGGAAGTTTTTCAATCACTTCAACTTTGGCCTTGTCTACCTCGATCCCCTTGTGGGAGATTCGGTGGCCTAAAACAATTCCCTCTCTTACCATAAAATGACATTTCTCCCAATTTAGGACCAAGTTAGATTTTTCACACCTTTCTAATACAAGAGATAGATTAATCAAACAATTATCAAAGGATGAGCCAAATACAGAAAAGTCGTCCATGAATACCTCGATATGTTTCTCAATCATATCAGAAAATATGGACATCGTGCACCTTTGAAATGTGGCTGGCGCATTACACAGTCCAAATGGCATTCTTCGATAAGCAAATACCCCATACGGACATGTAAATGCAGTTTTCTCTTGATCCTCGGGTGCTACAGCTATCTGATTGTATCCTGAATAGCCGTCTAGGAAGCAGTAATACTCATGTCCGGCTAACTGCTCAAGCATCTGATCAATGAAAGGGAGCGAGAAATGATCCTTCCTCGTGGCACTGTTCAATCTCCTGTAATCAATACACACTCTCCAGCCTGTAACCGTCCGAGTAGGAATTAACTCGTTCTTTTCATTTGTGATGACAGTCGTTCCGCCCTTTTTTGGTACCACTTGGACGGGACTCACACAAGAGCTATCTGAAATTGGGTATATGAGTCCGGCTTCTAGTAACTTTACCACCTCTTTCCTGATTACTTCTTTCATTACCGGATTCAATCTCCTTTGGGTTGTACTACCGGTTTGTGATTGTCTTCCATGAGGATTTTGTGCATACAAAAAGTCGAACTTATTCCCTTCAAGTCATCAATGGACCAACCGATAGCACCCTTGTGCTTCCGCAGAATTCTCAACAACTTTTCTTCTTGTAACTCGCTTAAGCTTGCACTGATTATGGCTGGATTTTTTTCTTCTTCACCCAGGAATACATATTTCAAATGAAGAGGCAGCTGCTTGAGTTCAATCAGTGGTGTCTTTTTCTCAGCGGATTTGTCTTCATTCCCTTTCAAGTCTTCCCACCTAGTAGGAAAACGGGAGGAGTAGGATGGTGATGCTTCTAACATGGCCCACACCTCCTTCATCTTTGGGTCTTCACTTTCTTGAACGACATCTTGGGGTAGACATAAAACTCTTTCTAATGGCAGGCTGGGTGTTTGATGCTTTATTTCTTCATTGACTATCTCATCTAAAATCTTGATTCGATTGCACCCTTCTATTTCTTTTGAGTGTTCCATGGCTTTTAGAATGTTAAAAGTGACGGTTTCTTCATTTACTTTCAAGGTTAAGGTGCCATCTGCTACATCAATCATAGCTCTCCCTGTTGCCAAGAACGGCCTCCCCAAAATCAAAGGAATGTCGTTGTCTTCCTCCATATCTAGTACCACAAAATCTACTAGAAAAATGAACTTGTCCACTTTAACCAACACATCTTCCACCACTCCATAGGGATGTTTCATCGAGCGGTCCGCAAACTGTAGCATCAGTTGTGTATCCTTGACTTTTCCAATGCCCAATTTTTTGTATATTGAAAGGGGCATAAGACTTACACTAGCCCCAAGATCGCACAAAGCCTTCCCAAAAGTTCTATTTCCAATAGCGCACGGGATTGAGAAGCTTCCAGGGTCCTTGAGCTTCGGTGGCAGCTTCCTTTGTAGTATAGCACTACACTCTTCCGTAAGCATAACTGTTTCACCGCCGATTTTTCTTTTTTTCGACAGAATATCCTTCATGAACTTAGCATATGTCGGCATCTGCTCTAGTGCTTCTGCAAAAGGGATGTTAATCTGTAATTTTTTAAAAACATCAAGAAACTTACCAAATTGCTTTTCAATTTCTTCCCTCCTTAATCTTTGAGGGAATGGAAGTCGAATTTCTGGTTTTGGCAGTGGTTCCCCTTTTTGTATCACGGGTTCTTCCTCCTTTTCAATAGCGATGTGCTCTTCAACCGATATTGGTGTGACCATTTCCTCCAGGTGAGTTGGAGTCAAGGTACTTCTACTCTGTTTTGCTTCAGGTGGTACTTGTTCACTCACCTTGCCACTCCTCGTGGCCACTGCATTAACATTGTTTCTTGGGTTCGGAACTGTGTCGCTAGGCAGATTTCCAGACGTTCTTTGTGCCATTT
>PGWS01030351.1:0-14325 GCA_002896235.1 Cicer reticulatum | reverse complement strand
CCTAGTCATTAATTAGCTTAACCAAGAATGGGAAACTAGAGATAAGAAGTTAATACCTTATTTTACCTACATAAAAGAATTGTCTTTACAATTTAACAAAATCACTTTTCACCATGTCCCTTGAGAAAACAATCAATTGGTTGATGCTTTGGCTACTTTATCCTCGATATTCCATATAAGTCAAAACGATGAAATTCCATCAATTAAAATAGAGAGTTGAGATCATCCTGCCTACTGCCACGTAATGCCTACTGCCACGTAATGGAAGAAGAAAGTGATGACTCTTCATCATATGCATATTTTTCATTGATTTTAGTCGTATTTATCTTTAACCATTAGTTAATTTAAGGAGTTATTTGATATATTTTGTTAATTTTATTTCTTTGATTTAATGAAATGTTTATGTTCTTATTTCCTTGATTAAGTAGAGATTTTTCGGAGTTTTGCGTTGTTACTTTTTTTCAGTGCAGTGCTGAATTTTGGTGAGAAATCAACATGACCTATGTGGAGTTTTCTGCCATATCTGAAGTTTTAGATCTCCAATTAGAGTCAACCTAAGTGCAAAAAAAAGCTAAGATCCATAGCTACAACTTTCATGAAGACACCGGAACCAAATTCAGACTTGAAAGAGGAGTAAAATACAATATACGTCACATAGAAGATGGTGTGCGCCTGAGGCGCATTTCCAGCCGTTCAGCACTGTCCAGGCACCTGTGGAGCGTGTTTTCTGCGCATGGGGCGCATTCCCGAACCAGTGACACTATCCAGACGCACCTAGGGCGCGCGACGCGCATCAACATTCATAAAAACGCAATTTTTCACTATTTTATGGATCTTTTTGACTCTTGGGAAGTTGGGAGACTTGAGCCCTAGCATAGAAACTCAAAGACAACCCTTTCTAACATCATTGGAGCAGTTTTATCAAGAATCATTCATGAATCCTTCTTGTAATTCTTCTCTAATATCTATCTTTTTAATCTCTGTCATGAGTAACTAAACCCTATTTGTTAGGGATGAGTGTAACAAGATGAAACCCTTATTTTTATGATTTGATTTCTAGTTATATGAATGAGTTTATTGAATCATTTTTCTCATCCTTGTGCTTAATGCTTTTTATTGCTTGATCAACATTAAAATGTTGTACGATTTGTATTTTGAAACGGAAGTGCATTTTACGAATGCTTGAGATGAGAAATTCATGAATTTGTAGTCTAGACATAGATGCAGGTCATGAAACCAATTAAATTAGTTGCAAAACAATAATTTATAAGAGAATTTCTATACAATAATTCATAATTCTAATCTTAAATCTACTAAGGAATTAGGGGTTACTTTGGAATTAAAGGTTCTGTCACTAAGACATTAAGGCAAGAATAATAAAGATAATTCGGTAATAATTCAATAAAGGAATTCAGTAACTAGGATCAAATTAGACACCAAGGTTGGATTCGAAGTGAAACTCATCCCTGACATATTTCTCATTATAAAGGATCAATTTTATTACTGTTGTTATTTTCAAATATTATTTCAATCAATTCGGAAACTTTTTGTTCAATTTTAGTAATTAAATATAATTCGATAGTAAAATACAATCCTTGAGTTCGACACTTGGTACTACCATTTTAATTATTAGTTGCAACGATTCAGTACACTTGCTGAAACGCTATCAAATTTTTTGAGCCGTTGTCGGGGATTGCCGTATCACTTATTGAATTTAATTATTTATTTATAATTAAATTTTTTAGCTCTGCAATAACTTTTTTTTTAATTATTTATTTTTCTTTATTTTAAAACTCTTCATTACTCACAATATGTTTAACCTTGTATGTGAGGTCAGTCCTCAGCTGAACTTATCTTTGATCCAGAAATCGAAAAAACAGTGAAAGCACATCGAAAGGCAGCTCGAGAAAGGAGACAAAGGGAAAGACATTTAGTAGTGGAAGAAGAGGTTTTGGGTGATTTTGTCATATTTACTGAGATGGTCGATCCACCACCACAAGAACGTACTCTCGCGCAAGTATGGGAATCGAAATAGAAATTATGCTCGATTGCCCATCTATAACCAATCGGTTACAGTTAACAAGTTTGAAATAAGTCCCACTCTATACTGATAGTTGAAGGAGATTCATTTTGTCGGTAGACATAACGAAGACGCCAATAGACATCTCACAAATTTCTTTGAATTATGTGAAACAATGAAGGTGGATGGTTTGTCTGAGGAAGGCAAGAGAATGAAATTGTTTCCATTTTCATTGACAGATGATGATAATGAGTGGCTTCATTCCTTTCCTGCCGACAGCATCACCACATGGGATGATCTTGAAGATAAGTTCTTGGAACAGTATTTTCCCCCAACTATGTTTGTTAGAAAAATGCAAGAGATTTCCAGTTACAACCAGAAAGAGGGAGAATCTCTCGATGACACTTACAGAAGATTCATAAACTTACTAGCAGGATGTCCTAATCGTGCTTATGACGACACTGCCCAAATGAAAATATTCTGCAAGGCCAAGCACTAGAATTATGTTGGATGCCATAGCAGGTGGTTCTTTGAATTACAAGACCGCAACAGAAGCACGAAAGATTATTGAGACCATGGCATCAAATGAACAAATGATGTTGTATCACAGAGATGGTGGGTCAACAAGTGGTGTATTGGAAATGAATGTTATGGATGGGTTGGCTCAAGGGATGTTGCTCTCAAAACAGATAAAAGATGTTATCACCGCTGAGATAAAGAAGGGGATGGTAGCGCTAAATATATAACCCCATGTTCTTAAGGAGGGTAGCGCTAAACATAGGAAACACAAAAGCTCCCTCAAAAACCAATTCCGCTCTTAAGGAAACATCTTTGTTTTGGACTGTGATATGAAAAAACTACATCCAGTAGAAGAAGCACTGTTCAAAACGATGCATGCATACTATACCAATGCGTTAAGAGATTGAATTAAATTCAAAAGGAAATGATGAATAGGGTCTAGTCCAAAAAAAAAAAATAAGTCAATTTGAACCAATTGGATTACTTCATAAACAAACTCAATGATAAACTTGAACAGTCCTTTCAAAAATAAAGATAAACTTGTTGGCCCAAAGATACGGTAAGCAAGAATGTATGATTATACTAAACTTTCAGCACCTATGTTGTAAGGTTATATAATAGAGTACTAAATTAGACTATATTACCATTCGCTTATATGGTTGTATATATATATAAATACACTCTATATCAAATGAGTATGTGAAAGCGATTTTATACTTAATATGAACCAAGGATATACATAAATGAAAGATAGTGTATTTGTCAAACTTTGTACCTCCTGTTTAACGCATTTGTAGATAGAAGGCTTCCATAATAACTATATGTCTCTTCAACTATAGAAATCTTACATATACAGCCAAAATAGGCTCCTAGACTATGTTATGAATAGAAGCTGAACTTTCCTCCTTTAGAAAATAATTTGAAAGGAGGCCAAGCATATACTACTTTATTCAGTAAATAGCTATAATATGAACATCTCATCTGTATAGATATATGTTGATGATATTACATTTGGATCTGAGTTATCATTTCAGCCACGTGTACTGAATCGGTGCAAGTTAAATAATAAAACGGTAGTACCGAGTGTCGAACTCAACGGATTGCGTTTACATTGAATTATATTTGATTACTAAAATTGAACAAAAAGTTTCCGAAGTGATTGGAAATATTTTGATTTAAAACAATAATAAAATTGATCTTTTATAATGAGAAAAATAGTCAGGATGAAGAGTTTCACTTCGAATCCACCTTGGTGTCTAATTTGATCTATTTACTGAATTTCTTTATTGATTTATTACCGGAATTCTCTTATTATTCTTGCCCTAATGGTCTTAGTGGAGAACCTTTAATTCCAAAGTAACCCCTAATTCCTTAGTGGATTTAAGATTAGAATTAAGCATTACCAGATATAGAAATTTCTCTTGTAAAAATTATTGTGCTTTGCAACTAAATTTAATTCGGTTTCATTGACCTGCATCATCCCTAGACTACAAATCATGAATTTCTCATCTCAAGCATTCGTTAAAGTCCACTTCCGTTTCAAAATACAAATCGTAGAACATTTTAATGTTATCAAGCAATAAAAAGCATTAATTAAGCACAGAGATGAGAAAACACAATTCAATAAACTCATTCATATAACTGAAAATCAAATAAGAAAAATAAGGGTTTCATCTGGTTACACTCATCCCTAACAAATAGGGTTTAGTTACTCATGACAGAGATACAAAAGATAAGGATTTAAAGAAGAATTACAGAAATGATTCATGGATGATTCTTGATAAAAACTGCTATCAATGGCGTTAGAAACGGGCGTCTTTGAGTTTCTATGCTAGGGCACAAGTCTCTCAAGTTCCCAAGAGTCAAAAAGATCCATAAACATTAAAAATTGCGTTTTTATGATTGCTGATGCGCGTCACGCGCCCCAGGCGCGCGTTGACAGAACTGAAACACGAGAAATGCGCTCCAAGCGCGCTCTAGGCGCACAACATCTGCTGTCTGATGTATTTTGCATTTTGCTCATCTTTTGCGTCTGAATGTGGTCCTGGTGTCTTCATGAAAGTTGTAGATATGGATCTTAGTTTCATTAGCACTTGGAGTGACACATACATTTTTGGAGGTCTTTCGGGTTGTAATGGGGCTTAGGTAAGGGTAGGACATTTTGGGATAGTAGGCTTTACTACTTGGAGTTAGCAATATATTTCCAAATTATTCTACCATTTATTTTTCTTTTCTTCATTCTCAAACATTGACAAAAGAACCAAGAAGATATTATTTATCAAGATATTATTATCGTTTTTTTTTCTTCTTTTTTCTTTTCCTTTTATTATT
This sequence comes from Cicer reticulatum, assembly GCA_002896235.1. Lineage (NCBI taxonomy): Eukaryota > Viridiplantae > Streptophyta > Magnoliopsida > Fabales > Fabaceae > Cicer > Cicer reticulatum. The sequence goes on along the minus strand of PGWS01030351.1, from coordinate 9,455 downwards.
TAATTTTTTTTTTTTGTGAGAATCACCACCCCAAAACATTAAAAAGGTTGCTATCCCACATGAGCAACCCCAAACTAAGAATTTGATCATACATAACAAAACCTTTTCTACCTAACTCCAAGTAAGGCTTGTCGACTTGAGCAATAACATAATCTAAGAAATAGAGTTAACTTTGAAATCCCAAACAGAAACTTAAGATCAAGTGCAAGTTATTACAACTTTTCATCAACACAACAAAGAAAACAGAAGACGCAAAGAAAAGCAAATAGACCTAGACTAAAAACAAAGAAAAAACAAGAAAAAGAAAAAAAAAATGAAAAAAGAATTTCAAAACAAAAGAAAGAAACTTCTCTAGTTTTTAGCAATTTCAGGATCCTCGTTTAGATCATCTGCTCCTGTCCGCTATGGTCGTCGGGATACTGGTGAGGTGTAAATAAATCAGCATAAAACATGCCTCCCGGTGTGTGTTGAGAGGAGGCAAATGCTCGATAGAGATTGGTCATCCCCAGTTCTAATCTGGCATGTCTCTCTCGCTGATCAATCATCACTCGTTCCATCATAGTTTCCAATCTACCGATTATGTATTTGTTAGAGAGCTGGGATGGGTGTGGAGGGTGGTGCTGTGGTTCCTGTGGTTCAGTATTTTCCTCTACTGGCATCGCTGCTGGTGGGGCAACATGATAGTCTGCTGGAATCATAGAGTGCTTTGTTATCCATCTTGTAGTGATTGGAGTAGCTGGTTTCAACATTTCTTCGCCTTGTTTTGGTACCACTCGCACCAACTCACATAAATTGCCTATCAGGGAGGCGTGATGGAAGTAGTCTGTCGGGGATCAAGAAATGGCTGTGCTCCGAATATCATTGGCTATTAACATGCCCACATCAATTTTGTCACCTTTTAAGATAGCAAGTAGTAGACATGCTCTTTGAAATGTTATATCGGACACATTCGAACATGGCAATAGTGTATGATGGACAAAAGTACTCCATGCTATAGCAATCGGGGTGAGGTCCACTGAGCGTAATTTCTGAACTGAGCCATCTCTATTTCGTACCCAATCTGTGCCTGGTCTGCATAAAATGCGTAGGATTTCCTGACTGCTTGCTCTTATAAGTTGTTTTTCCATAGCTAGAAAGCGGCAATCTTTATAGTTCGGCAGGCCAAAAATTTCATTAATGACTTGAGGTGTGAATGGTACCCTTTTTCCCCTCACGTAACTCACAAATTGGTCAAGTGGGAATGGTTGGTCAGACTTTAGATCGGAGGCATTAGAGTAGAATTCCACAGCTAATGATTTGCTCGCTGTGGTGACAAATGTGGTCAGCTTCTCCCATCCTCTGGAAGCAATCATAGCCTGGATGTCAACAAATACATCGTCTTCCAACTGAAAAAAAATTTCACTTACAAACTTGTGGACTGTTGGGAGTTTGGCATGGTATTCCTGTGTTGCCCTAGTCTTGAATAGGAATGCGTCGTGTTGTGGGGCGGAAGATGTAGTTGCAACCTTAGTTCGTTTTGCTTTTTGTTGGGTTGCCATTAGGTCCTGAAAAACAAGTAATCACCCCTAAGTTTCAGAATATTCCAAGTTAGAGCTACTTAATTTAGGCACGGTCTACCTTGGAAAATAACATCATACATGGCCATGAGTTTGTCCGCCAAATTCTAAGTGATAATAATGCATTGCATTGGTTGTGTCATTTTAACAAACAGTTGGAATGCAAGCATAATAATGGTTGTGACATTTTATCAAACAGTTGGAATGCATGCATCATTATTGTTGTGACATTTTATCAAACAGTTGGAATGCAGGCATGATAAGGGTTGTGACATTTTATCAAACAGTTGGAATGCAGGCATAATAATGAATGAACAACCCCCAATCTCGCAACCATTAACCCCATTCGATCTCATTAAACAAACATGTGTGCATGCATAATGTATAACATTCAGCATAGATTCAAATTTAAAAGAGAAAAAACCCACATGCATCAGTAAACAAGAATGAGTTGATATTAGAGGTTTGGGGAAACTTACTTGAGGATGGGATGATGTTCGATAGGAGAGGGAAACTTACTTGAGGATGAGACAATTTTCGAGATTGTGTGAAGAGAGGGAGCTTGACCTTCAATGATAATGGTGTTTGTGAAAGAGAGGAGAGCTTGACCTTCTGTTAAATGCGCTCCAGGACGCGCTCCAGGCGCGCGTTGGCAGAGGCCAAACCTGGGAAAGCGCTCCAGGGCGCGCTCCAGGCGCGCATTGGCAGAGTTGAATTTCCTGAAATGCGCTTCAAGCGCACGGCTTGCGCTTCAGGCGCGTTTTTCTCCCTCTCAACTGAAAAAAGTAATCCCCAACACATTTTTATGATTTCTTGCTTATACTAAACATCAAGAATGAATAAAATTAGTAATTTAAAACTAAAATTGAAAGTAAATGAAGTGACATCAAACTAAAATGCAAAGGATATGAAGTTGGGTTGCCTCCCAATAAGCGCTTGTTTAGTGTCCTGAGCTTGACAATTCATTCTTCAAATGGCAACCAGGTGGATGGACTCCATCGAAAAAGTTTTGACTCTTCCCCGAAATACGATTTGATCTTTGTCCATTGACCTTGAAGTTCCGATCGGAGTGTATATCTTTCAATTCGACGACACCGTGTGGAAATACCTGGTTACCTTGAAAGGGCCCGACCATCTTGACTTTAGTTTCTGTGGAAACAACTTCAATCTTGAGTTGAATAGGAGAACTAGTTCTCCTTCTTGGAATTCCCTTGAATTTTGAAATTTTTTTGTCATGCCATTTCTTGTTTTTTTTCTTATATATCTTGGGATTCTCATAAGCAAAATTCCGGAATTCCTCTAACTCGTGAAGTTGAAGAATTCTCGCCTCTCCCGCCTTGCCCAAGTCAAAGTTTCAGTACTTCGTCGCCCAAAATGCTCGATGTTCAAGTTCGAGAGGTAATGACAAAGCTTTACCATACACAATTTGATACGGTGACATACCCAGGGAGGTCTTAAAAGCTGTTCGGTAGACCCAAAGTGCATCATCAAGTTTCGTTTGACCAATCTTTTCGTGAAGCAGTTACTGTCTTTTCTAGGATTCGTTTAAGCTGCCTGTTGGAGACTCAACTTGCCCACTAGTTTGTGGATGGTATGGGGTTGCCACTCTATGACGCACATTATATTTCTTTAGAAGGTATGTCCATATTCCGGTTTAGAAAATGGGTGCCTTCGTCACTAATCAAGGCTCGAGGCACGCCGAAGCGAGCGAATATGTTCTTCTTGAGAAAGGTGATAACCTGTTTCGAATCATTTGTTGGAGTAGCTATTGCTTCAACCCATTTTGAGACATAATCCACCGCCACCAAAATATAAACTTTGTTATATGACGATGGGAATGGACCCATGAAATCAAATACCCCACACATCGACACTTCTACTTCTAATACAGGATTTTGCGGCATCTCATCCCGCTTTGAGATGTTACCGGTGGGCTGGCATCGATCGCATTTCTTCACATAGTTGAATGCATCTTTGAATAATGAAGGCCAGAACAACCACATTGTAGAACTCTTGCTGCAGTTCGGTCACCACTGAAATGACCCCCATACTCGGAGTCGTGGCTGTGCCACATTACCTTTTCTTGTTCTTCCTTGGGCACACATCTTCGCAACAACCCATCCACTCCTCTTTTTGTACAGAAAGGGTTCATCCCATACATAGAATTTGGCATCGTGGATAAACTTCCTTCGTTGTTGGTAAGTGAAATCAGATGGGATTGTACCCCCACCTTGAAATAGCAAAGTCGGCGAACCAAGGTACCGTGGTAATGGCAAAGATGTGCTCATCAGCAAATTGATCTCGAATCGGTCTAATGTCCTCATTCTCCTCAAACCTTCTCCAATCGAGATAGGTGGTCAGCCACAGTGTTCTCTGACCCCTTTTATCCCGGATCTCAATGTCAAATTCTTGTAGTAATAGAATCCATCTAAGCAACCTTGGTTTTGATTCCTGCTTAGTAAAACAAATACTCAAGGGCAAGCATGATCAGTGTAAACAATAACTTTCGATCCTAATAATAAGACCGAAATTTATCAAAAAGCATAGACTACAGCTAATAATTCTTTTTCAGTTGTAGCATAATTGTGTTGTGCCTGATTTAAAACATGACTAGCATAGTAGATCACATGCAACATCTTGTCTTTTCTTTGTCCCAAAAATGTCCCAATATCACTGTCACTTGCATCACACATGATTTCAAAAGGTAGTGACCAGTCAGGTGCAGTGATGATGGGGGCAGTTATCAGCTGGTTTTTCAAATTGTTAAAAGCATGCAAACAATCCTCATTGAATTTGAAAGGTGTGTCTTTCGCAAGTAAGTTTGTAAGTGGTTTTGCAATTTTTGAAAAATCTTTTATAAACCTTCTATAAAATCCAGCATGGCCTAAAAAGCTTCTAAATGCCTTTCTCGTTGGTAGGGGAAGTTTTTCAATCACTTCAACTTTGGCCTTGTCTACCTCGATCCCCTTGCGGGAGATTCGGTGGCCTAAAACAATTCCCTCTCTTACCATAAAATGACATTTCTCCCAATTTAGGACCAAGTTAGATTTTCACATCTTTCTAATACAAGAGATAGATTAATCAAACAATTATCAAAGGATGAGCCAAATACAGAAAAGTCCGTCCATGAATACCTTCGATATGTTTCTCAATCATATCAGAAAAATATGGACATCATGCACCTTTGAAATGTGGTTCGGCGCATTACCACAGTCCAAATGGCATTCTTCGATAAGCAAATACCCCATACGGACATGTAGAAGCATTTTTCTCTTGATCCTCGGGTGCTACAGCTCTCTGATTGTATCCTGAATAGCTGTCTAGGAAACAGTAATACTCATGTTGGCTAACCGCTCAACCATCTGATCAATGAAAGGAGCAGGAAATGATCCTTCCTCGTAGCACTGTTCAATCTCCTGTAATCAATACACATTCTCCAGCCTGTAACCGCTCGAGTAGGAATTAACTCGTTCTTTCATTTGTTGATGACAGTCGTTCCGCCTTTTTTGGTACACTTGGACGGGACTCGCCCAAGAAGCTATCTGAAATTGGGTATATGAGGTCGGCTTCTAGTAGCTTTACCACCTCTTTCCTGATCACTTCTTTCATTACCGGATTCAATCTCCTTTGGGGGTTGTACTACCGGTTTGTGATTGTCCTCCATGAGGATTTGTGCATACAAAAAGTCGAACTTATTCCCTTCAAGTCATCAATGGACCAACCGATAGCACCCTTGTGCTTCCGCAGAATTCTCAACAACTTTTCATCTTGTAACTCGCTTAAGCTCGCACTGATTATGGCTGGATTTTTTTCTTCTTCACCAGGAATACATATTTCAAATGAAGAGGCAGCTGCTTGAGTTCAATCAGTGGTGTCTTTTTCTCCGCGCGACTTGTCTTCATTTCTTTCAAGTCCTCCCACCTAGTAAGAAAATGGGGGGAGTAGGATGGCGATGCTTCTAACATGGCCGAACACTCTTCATCTTTGGGTCTTCACTTTCTTGAACGACATCTTGGTGGTAGACATAAAACTCTTTCTAATGGAGGCTGGGTGTTTAATGTTTATTTTTCATTGACTATTCTCATCTAAATCTCAATTCGATTGCACCTTCTCTTTCTTTTGAGTGTTCCATGGCTTTTAGAATGTTAAAAGTGACGGTTTCCTCATTTACTTTCAAGGTTAAGGTGCCATCTGGCTACATCAATCATACTCTCCCTGTTGCTCAGAACGGTCTCCCCAAATCAAGGAATGTCATGTCTTTCCTCCATATAGTACCACAAAATCTACTGGAAAATGACTTGTCCACTTTAACCAACACATCTTCCACACTCCATAGGGTGTTTCACCGAGCGGTCCGGCGGAACTGTAACATCAGTTGTGTGTTTCCTTGACTTTTCCAATGCCCCAATTTTTTGTATATTGAAAGGGGCATAAGACTTACACTAGCCCCGAAGATCCGCACAAAGCCTTCCAAAAGTTCTATTTCCAATAGCGCACGGGGAGAAGCTTACAGGGTCTTTTGAGCTTCGTGGCAACTTCTTTGTAGTATATGCACTACACTCTTCAGTAAGCATAACTGTTTCACGCGATTTTTCTTTTTTCGACAGAATATCCTTCATGAACTTAGCATATGTCGGCATCTGCTCTAGTGCTTCTGCAAAAGGGAATGTTAATCTGTAATTTTTTAAAAACATCAAGAAACTTACCAAATTGCTTTTCAATTTCTTCCCTCCTTAATCTTTGAGGGAATGGAAGTCGAATTTCTGGTTTTGGCAGTGGTTCCCTTTTGTATCACGGGTTCTTCCTCCTTTTTCAATAGCGATGTGCTTCTTCAACCGATATTGGTGTGACCATTTCCTCCAGGTGAGTTGGAGTCAAGGTACTTCTACTCTGTTTGCTTCAGGTGGTACTTGTTCACTCACCTTGCCACTCCTCGTGGCCACTGCATTAACATTGTTCTTGGGGTTCGGAACTGTGTCGCTAGGCAGATTTCCAGACGTTCTTGTGCCATTTGTTGAGCAAGTTGACCATTTTGAGTCTCAAGATTTTTTATTGATGCAGAGTGATTTTTCTGGACGGCTCTTGACCCTTCAATGAAAGAACTTGTGATTGTAACTAGTTTTCTATAGCGCTCTCCCAAGCAGCCTTTCTGGGTGGGAATTGGTTTGTTTGAGCTTCTTGTTGACCCTGAGATCTACCTTGTTGATCTCTCCAAGAAAATTTGGATGATTTCTCCAACCAGGATTGTACGTAACTAGAGTAGGGGTTATTCTGCCTGTTGTTATTACTCACAAAATTCACCTGTTCTAGTTCTTCTACCTCATTATTATCCAGTGCTTCACAGACTCAAGTTTTATGTGCTCCTCCATAAAGGTTACAACTAGTCTGCTTTAGTAATTTGACGGGGGCCACTTGTGGTTGTATATTTAGAGATGCCATTCCTTCTTTATCTCAGTGGCGATAACCTTCATCTTTGATAGTAGCCTGCCTGGAGCTAACCATCCATAACATCAATCCATTACACCACTTGTTGAACCACCACTTCTGTCATACAACATCATCTGTTCATTTGATGCCATGATCTCAATATCTTTCGTGCTTCTGTTCGGTTTGTAATCAAAGAACCACCAGTTGTGGCATCTAACATAATTCTAGTGCTCGGCTCAAAGCCATTACAGAATATTTGCATTTGGGAAGTGTCGTCATAAGCATGATTAGGACATCCGGCTAGTAAGTTTTTGAATCTCCTGTAAGTGTCACGAAGAGATTCCCCTCTTTCTGTTTGTAACCGGTGATTTTCTTGCCTCTTTCTAGCGAACATGGGCTGGGGGGAATATTGTTCCAAGAACTTATCTCAGATCATCCCATGTGGTGATGTTGTCGGCGGGATGAAAGAAACCACTCCTTAGCATCATCTATCAAAGAGAATGGAATAGCTTCAATTTCTTGCCTTCCCTCAGACAAACCATCCACCTTCAATGTTTCACATAATTCAAAGAAATTTGTGAGGTGTCTATTAGCGTCTTCGTTATGTCTACCGGAAAAATGAATTTCCCTCAACTCTCGGTATAGAGCATGACTTATTTCAAACTTATTGACTGTAACCGGTTGCTGATGATGGGTAATCGAGCATGATTTCTAATTTGATTCCCATATTCTCCGAGAGTACGTTCTGTGGTGGTGGGTCAGCCATTTCAGTAAATATGACACAATCACCCAAAACCTCTTCTTCCACTACTAAATGTCTTTCCCTTTGTCTCCTTTCCTTGATCTGCCTTTCTATAGTACTTTCGTTGTTTTATCAATTTCTAGATCAAAGATAAGTTCACCTGAGGATTGGCCTCGCATACAAGGTTATACAAATTGTGAGTACTGAAGAGTTAAAGAAAGATAAATAATTAAGTAAAAGTAAAGAGAGTTTTAAACCAATTTTTTTTTTAAATTAGAAATAAGATAAAAGAAGAAATTTTATTGCAGAGTAAAAATTTTCAATTTAGTAAATAATTAAATTCAATAGTGATATGGCGCTTCCCGGCAATGGCGCTAAAAACTTGATATCATTTCAGCAAGTGTACTGAATCGTTGCAAGTAATATAAAGTCGGTAGTCCGAGTGTCGAACTCAAGGATTGCGTTTTACTATTGAATTATATTGATTGCTAAAATTGAACAAAAAGGTTCCAAGTTTGATTGAAATAAATGTTTGAAATTAACAACAATAATAAATTGATCTTTTATAATGAGAAAAATGTCAGGGATGAGTTTCACTTCGAATCAACCTTGGTGTCTAATATTGATCCTGAGTTACTGAATTCCTTTATGAATTATTACCGAATTCTCTTTATTATTCTTGCCCTAATTTTTAGGTGACAGAACCTTTAATCCCAAGTAACCCCTAATTCCTTAGTGGATTTAAGATTAAGAATTAAGCATTACCGTATAGAAATTCTCTTGTAAATTATTGCTTTCCAACTAATTTAATTGGTTTCATGACTTGCATCTATCCCTAGACTACAAATTCATGAATTTCTCATCTCAAGCATTCGTAAAGTCCACTTCCGTTTTCAAAAATACAAATCGTAGAACATCTTAATGTTGATCAAGCAATAAACAGCATTAAGCACAGAGATGAGAAAAACAATTCAATAAACTCATTATATAAATAGAAATCAAATCAAAAAAATAAGGGTTTCATCTGGTTACACTCATCCCTAACAAATAGGGTTAGTTACTCATGACAGAGATACAAAAGATAAGGATTAAAGAAGAATTACAAGAATGATTCATGGATGATTCTTGATAAAACTGCTTCAATGGCGTTAGGAAAACGGCCGTCTTTGAGTTTCTATGCTAGGGCACAAGTCTCCAAGTTTCCAAGAGTCAAAAAATCCATAAACAGTAAAAAATTGCGTTTTTATGATTGCTGATGCGCGTCACGCGCCCCAGGCGCGCGTTTGACAAAACTGAAACACGAGAAATGCTCTCAGGCGTGCAGGGCGCGCTCCAGGTGCACATCATCTATTGTCTGATGTATTTTGCATTTTCTCATCTTTTGCGTCTGGAATTTGGTCCCGGTGTCTTCACGAAGGTTGTAGATATGGATCTTAGCTTTCATTAGCACTTGGAGTGACACTAATTGGACATCTAGAACTCCAGATATGGCTGAAATACTCCGCATATATCTGTTGATTTTTCACCAAAAATTCAGCACTGCACTTAAAACAAAACGCAATGTAAATTACGAAAAATTCCTACTTAATCACTGAAATACAAGCATAACATATTAATGAATTCAAAAGAACAAAATAACCCGAATGTATCAAATAAATCCTTAATTAACTAAATGATTGAAGATAAATAAGACTAAAACAGTGGAAAAATGTGCATATGATGAAGAGTTA
>PGWS01030334.1:0-11735 GCA_002896235.1 Cicer reticulatum | reverse complement strand
TGAAAAAAAAAATATACCCTCGCTTTGAAAAACGGGGTGTTACATTCAGGAAGAGCACAAAAAGGCTATTGGAAGTAGACATTCCATGAATATATGACATCGTGGCTTTCTCATCCAAAGAGTCTTTTATATTTTGTATCCACACATCTACCTAAATTGGAAGCATAACCATCAGGCACTTTTAACCCCTTCACCCATTCACACACATCATTTTTCTGTTCATTTGTCAAACAAAACTTGGCTTTAGGTTTGGTATAATTCCCATTAGGATTTTTTTTCAGCAACAACTCCTTTCTGTGACAATACTCTGCTAAGTCCAATCGTGCCTTCTCATTGTCCTTAGTTTTTCTCTTTGTTGTCCATAACTGTGTGAAATACATTTTCAAACACGTTCTTCTCTATATGCATAACATCAAGATTATGCCTCAATAGGTTGTGTCTCCAATAAGGCAAATCCCAAAATATGCTTCTTTTGGTCCAATTGTGCAAAATTCCGTGGCCAGGAACAATGCATTGCCTCGTGTCAGTTATCTTGGGAATTCCATAAACCTTTTCCCACACTTGTTCACCACTTAAGATAGGAGGATACTCATTTTTATCAATTCTATTCTTGTAAAAGGCAACCTTGTTTCTCCTAAATGCATGATTATCAGGTAAAAATTGACGGTGGCAATCAAACCAAGACGTTTTCCTTCCGTGTTTCAATGAAAAAGCTTTTGAATTTTCCTTGCATGTCGGACATGCTAATCTTCCAGCAGTACTCCACCCAGACAACATACCATAGGCTGGAAAATCATTTATTGTCCACATTAATGCAGCTCTCAATTGAAAATTTTGCCTCTTTGAAGCATCATATGTTACTACACCATCATTCCACAATTGTTGCAACTCATCTATAAGCGGCTGCAAATACACATCAATTTTACCTTTTGGACTGTGTGGACCTGGAATGATCAAGGACAAGAACATATAAGGCGTCATCATACATAGCTCGGGAGGTAGGTTATATGGTGTGACAATTACTGGCCAACAAGAATATGTTGTGGTTGATTGGCTAAAAGGGGTGAAGCCATCAGCACACAGACCAAGTCTAACATTTCGAGGTTCTGAGGCAAATCCAGGATATACATGGTCAAAGTGTTTCCATGCTTCTCCGTCTGAAGGATGACACAACACACCTTCTTCTCTACGATTTTCAAAGTGCCACCTCATGTGCTCTGCAGATCTCGGAGAAGCATATAATCTTTGCAAGCGAGGGGTGAGAGGCAAGTAATGCAATCTCTTGCGAGGAACGTCCTTAGAGAGTCTCCTCTGTACATTATTTGCTTTATATCGAGGCTCATTACAAAATTTGCATTCCTTCAAATTTATGTCACCTTTATAATAAAGCATACACCCATTAATGCAACAATCTATCTTGATCTTGGATAAACCGAGTCCGGCAACAAGTTTCTTTGTTTCCCTAAAGTTTGATGGAATTATATTCTCAGGGTGACTTGACTCCTTCATAAACTTCATCACGTCATCGAAACAAGCCTGTGACATGTTGTGCTTAGATTTTAAACCCAACATTGTAATAGAGGCAGACAACTCTGTTGTATTTTTACATCCAGGCCATAGTGGTTGTTGAGCAGAATTCAACATTTTATAAAACTGGTTAGCTTCCATATTTGGAGGTTCCTCTTGATTTTGAGGATAATGTTGCTCACGATTAAGGCCAGCAGCATCATACACTATGTCTTGGTGTCTATCATCATGATCATAACACTGTTGGTGACTACTACTACCATCAGACACATCCATGTATGTTTCATTGTCGTCGTTATCATGAACATGATAGACTTCCTCTCCGTGGGATGTCCATTCCCAATAGTTGGGTGTAAAACCCTTTTGATGAATGTGAACGTTAACTACATCTGGGGTCAAATGATTTTCATTTTTACACAACTTACATGGACATCTTACTACACCTTCATTCAAATATTTGTCTTGCAGACAAGCAAATTGAATAAATTCTTCGACACCTTTTAAAAAACTCAAATGTATATGCTTTTCGACCGGGAGAAGTCTGTTATACATCCATGTCCTGTGTGCAGGAACTTCCATTTCCTGTACACATGCAGTCTTTGATAAGAAGTTTTTTGGAAGAGAATTAGACGGAATAGTAAATTATATTATAGGCACAAATCCATTAAGCCCATAATTTGTTATCTAAATACATGTTAGTTTCAAAAGGAATTTTTGCATGAAAGAAAATTAAATTAAACTTTTGAACTGTTTCCCTCTCCAAGATAGGGACTTGTTCAAGGACACACTTGAATTAAATTAGTACAAATTAACAATAAAAAAAGTATGCAGAAAAGAAAATAAAAGAAAAGAAAAGGAGTATGTGTAAGGAATATATTATTATTATAAGAACATAATGATAGCAAAAGAACATCCAATAACAAGGAAAGTAAGGAAAAAGAAGGACAAGCACAATGAAACTGTCATCATTATAAGTTCACTATCCAAAACAGCAACATCAAACCAACCAAACTTTCTCTAGCTCTTATCCTATCTTTTTTATATTTCCCTTTAAATTCATAACTCTTCCCCCATAAACCAACACTACTCTTCATCAATATTGCACTATACTAAAACAACACCTATACTCTAAATTCCAAATTTCTAGCTACATGAAACTACCTATAGAAACAGAGTGGTGTGTACCAAATAATGTTGTGGACATTATGTGCATGGATAACCAACAAACAGTGTTGACTGAGAAATGTAATTGTTACTTAATTGATTAATATAAAGAAAAAGAAGCTATGTTACTTAATTTCATAGTTAGTAATAGACAGTTATTGTGGGGTTTGTTAGGGTCATATTATTTTGAAGAAAAGGAGGGGTAGTTTGTCCTTATATAGTGATAGTCGGTTTGTCTTTAGTTCCAATTAGCAATTCTAATTCAGTTATCCACCTGTGGTTTATCATTTGAAAAATAAATTGCACCTTTTTCTTTTCAACAAGCTGACACTAAAGTTGATGCTCACTGTCTCTGGTTAACACTGATTTCGTTTGTTAGGAGTAACTAAGGTAAGATTTCACTCATTGTATATATTGTTCTGATGTAGGTAATATATACATGAGCTTCTTTTTCTTTCTATTACAAGATTTCACTTGTTCCATAATTAGAGGAATGTAATTGTTACTTAATTGATTAATATAATGATCAAACAAGATTAGAATGATAGAAATTAATAGCTTAAATACAAATTTCTTAAATACAAATTGTTTTCTTTAAGAAATTGTTTTCAATTGTTTTCTAAATAAAACTAGCAGCAGTTTCTAAATAAAGTAGCAGCAAGGTATTTACTATTTAGTGAAGATTTAAAGAAAATAATGAATGGACTGTGACGATTGCTAGTGTGGTTTTTTATCAACTTTCCAAATCACTTGTTCCCATTTCCCCCACTTCAATAATACCATGGAATAGGAAAAATGATATACATATACACAATAAATAATCATATGCATGTTAATATTTATCATACAGCCACTATTCTTATATATCTATCATGTATTCATTTCTATAGTTTTGAAACAAGTTGTCATATAAGTTGAAATCATTAGAAAAACAAAACAAAACAATTATGAGAATTTTGAATTCAAATATTTATTTAATTAAAATTAAGAGAACATCATAAATAAAAATAGAAAAGCAATAAATAAAAAAGCAAGTTGAAATCCAAATACCGTTTTTGCTTATACACTTCTTAGATCTCAGTTCCCTTTTGCCGGAAACACCACTCTTCTTCTTCTTCTTCTCTTGTTTCCACCGCCACCACTCTCACTAAATTAGAAGAAAAACCCTCAATCAGAAGAAAATTAAAACCCTAACTCACTCCAGTTCATGAAAATGAATAATGAAACGAGAATAATGAAAAATGACAGAAATGAGACTGAAATAAAATAGAGTGGCGCGCAACACTTACGAAGGCGACGAGGTTACGGTGACGAAGTTGAGGTGCAACGTAAATAGCTTAAGATTCGATGGCCGCAAGGTGTGACGGTGGTGGCTAAACCAAAAGAAAATCAAAACCTAACTCATTTTAGTTCACGGAAATGAATAATGAAAAATAGCGAGAAACGAGACTGAAATAAAACAGAGTGGCGCAACACTTACGACGGCGATGAGGTTACGATGACTATGGTTGAGATACGGTGGCGAGGTGTGATGGTGGTGATTTGAGATGCGACGGTGAGGTGTGACAGTCGTGGGCTAAGAATACGCGAGTGCGGCGAGTGCGACGGTGTGAGGTTTCTGATACGCGAGGGTTTTTTACTTTTCTTTCACAATTGTTTTAGGGTTGTAATTAGTTTTTTTTTTAACGGAGGATTTTAATTGTTGAAAATGTTTTTTTTCAATTCTATTTTTTTAAATTCCATTTATTTGTTTTAATAAAATAAAAAGATATAATGACAAAAAACAAAAATAATTTTTTGTCAAATAAAAAAAAATCTCATTGCATATGATAATTACAATATAGTTAATTGTATTTACAATATATTTGATTTTATTTTTTTACCTTTGTATGATCAATTATAAATAATTTTAATGGCTTAAAACGGTGCCGTTCTTTAAAAAATTTGAATAATTTTAATGTTTATATAGATTTTCGTTACTTTTATAAACAAATATAATAATTATATTTTTTGAGAATTTCTATAGTAAATTTTAAAATTTAATTTGTTTGATATCATCAAACAAAATCGTTGAATAGTTAAAAATAATATGTCAATTAGTTTGACTATATTTTAAATTTAATATCGTTAAATTTTTAAGTTTTATCTTTTGATTCTATTTTGAAATAATATTTTTTATCATAATTTTAATTATGAAAACAATTTATTTAAATTACTGAGTTCAAAATTAAATAGATAAATTTATCAAAACTCTTAATTTAGTGAATTTTAATAGACACTATACTATAAAATTTAAAAATTACAATAATATACTAGTGGAGCGGGTTCAGATGCAAAAATATAACACTCCAAAGCGTCCATGCTCCAAATTTTAATTTCGGAAAAACTCAAACCCACACTAAATCAAAACGAATTTTCCTTTCTAAATCAAGATGGATTCAGATGCATATTGCTACTGCGAGTCCGAATTATATTGTCATCTTTAATTGTGCAACTTGTCTTATTTTTTTAAAAAGAAATTCTACCTTAATTATATGAAAATAAAATCATAAAAAATTGATATGAAATTTACCTGCGGAATTTCCTAAGGATAAAACACTCATAAACTTTGCTGCGGATTTTCCTGCGGAGTTTGCATGGAATTTGCTGTAGAAATTTGCCGCAGATAAATCCTATGGAAAAAGATGAACTTTGCTGCGGAAATATAGTCGTATGTAAATCCGCAGCAAAAGAAAACGTTACCTGCCGTTTTACCTGCGGAACACGAAACCGCAGGAAAAGTCTTACGATACATGTGAACCGCAGGAAAATCCTCACGTGTTACTGGCGGATATAATTCCGCAGGAAAATCCGCAGGTAAAAAGCAGATTTCTAGTAGTGTATAACTATAATATGACTCATGACATTAAAGGACTGATGAGACATCCAGATTGTCGTCTGACTTTCAACATTTACATGTCACTTGTAAAACATCACCCCAACATAGTCAGTATAAAACTCATTAACATAGATTAAATAAAAACAATAATAGATGTTTCTCAATCATACCAGTGTACTAAGCATGAAAGATCCACTTGAAAAACTATACATCAATTTAATAAAATAGTACTTCTTAGTAAGTTATACTCAAATACCTTTTCTACGTCTACCTTAAAATCTTTCAAACACTTTAAGCAACTAGACATGAGTAATTTGTTGACTTAAACTCAACAGAACAAATAACTCATAAAGGCTACATTGAGTTTACCCACAAGTCATCTACTTTATAACCTCTTTTTGTAAAATTGGACATAATTAATTCGTAAGTGATTCCCACTTTCCATTACTTATCTCGTCGTAATATATAAATACAATATATATCTAGAGTGATCATATTATATATATATATATATATATATATATATATATCATAAACACACGAATAATCATTTACTCCATTCACATAATTGAATATGCGCTTAACATAAAAATCAGATGAATATATATATATATATATATATATATATATATATATATTATATATATATATATATTATATATATATTATAATCATAACACACGAATAATCATTTACTCCATTCACATAATTTGATATATGCGCTTAACATAAAAAATCAGATTGAACTATATATATATATATATATTCACTATATATATATATATATACTATATATTATATATATATATATAATATTATATATATATATATATATATATTATATATATATATATATATATATATATATATATATTACTACCCACTTTTAACTCGCTAACATCATAATCTTTTTCTGCAGAAAACACTATAACTTTTGACAATTTAGTTAAATATGAAAACAATGTCTAATTTAAATAAACAATAATATTTTGGATAAAGCTTAAGATTTCTAGTTTACAAATATAATATTTATTTTCATAACAGGCATCTAATTAATATAGTTTAACAAAATAAGGTATACAAATACAAAAATGGAACAACATATTGTTTCCAACTTATTACTCAGTTTTGTCTATCAATTTTCAGTGAAAATTAGTGAAACTAGTGCCTATTTTGTATGTAATTAAGTTTAGTTTCTAATGCGACAAGAATTAGCTCAAAACACTATCTATAGAGAACAACATTATACTATTTTCAGAGACAACATACTATTTTCATTTCAAACTTCATATTCTCAAGTTCATATGCTAAACTAAGTAAAATTCATTCAAAATTAAACAAAAAACCAATTAATTACTAATACAAAACAATTATCATCTCATCACCAACCCAACCACAACACTCAACATTCATAATAAAACAACAACTCTTCATAGTAACTAGTACAAACACCTAACATTTATTATTAACAATCAATGATACCCAAACATGCAAATCATTAGTCGATATTAGAAACATGCAATCATAATCTCTAAGCACACCTAAGAGGTTTTAAAAGGGTTTTCTATGTTACCTTAAGAAGATATTTGAGACCCTCAAAGTTTGATTCTAACTCATTCTTATACAAGTGGAACTCTAACTCCTCTTCAAGTTTCCATCTTCCTTCTCAACATGCAAGAACTCTAAACTTCTTCTCCTATGTCAAAACGCTAGCTTTCCTTTTCTTCCTTCTCATAATTTATCCTTTCACTCTGTCTTTTGGTCCTCTTGTACTCTAATATGGGTATGCGGTTTGTTTCTATGATGAGATGATGGAATGAGGAAGCTTGAGAAGGACATGTGATGGAGTTAGTGTTTTTTCTCTTCTCCCTCTTGGTTTTTTTCTTCCTCTTTCCTCTTTTCCCATTTCTCACCCACCCTCCCCACACACATGCACAAACAATATTTCTATTCTTTTATTTCTATTTCCATTTCCTTTTTAATTTATTTATTGGAAGATTCATAGACACACTCCGCTTAAGTGGGTTTCACCCCCTATTAAACCCTCAACAATATTTTAGTAGTTACTACTCACAAAGATTTCTACTCATGCTATTTAAATATATGCTATCCTAAATCATACATGACATAAAACTAATTATTTTTATTATTATAATTGTTTAACTAACTATAAAAGTGATCCTAAATAGCATAAAAAAATACCAAAGTGTGTTAAACATTTACTATTTGAATTTCCAATAGGTTATTCTATCACTAAATTATCATTGTAGACGATTTTATAAAGAACTTATGCATTTATTTAATTCGACTAATAACAAAAATAGTTATAATAATAATGACATATTGATAATAGTTTAGACAAAGAAAGTTGGGGTGTTACATTCTTCCCACTTTTTAAAACTTTTGTACTCAAGAATAAGTTGAACGAGAAAGGAGAAGTTATAAGGTATAGATTACACCAAGACGTTCGCTCTGATGACAAGGTTAGAGGCAATTCGTATTTTCTCGTCTTTTGTTGTATATAGTAATATCATCTTATATCAAATGGATGTGAAAAGTGCATTTTTAAATAGTTCTATTCATGAGGAAATGTATGTTAAACAACCTCCCAATTTTAAAAATGTTGAGTTTCTACACCATGTTTTTAAACTTAAAAATTTCTTGTATGGTCTAAAACAAGTATCAAGAGTTTGGTACGATAGATTAAGCAACTTTTTACTTAAGTAATGATTTTGAAAGAGGACATGGTTGACACTACCATGTTTAAAAAATCATCTAAATATGATCTCCTCATAGTTCAAATTTAGGTAGATGATATTAATTTTTATTTAACTAATAGAAAACTTTGCCAATATTTTGCTAAGATGATGCAACAAGAATTCCAAATAAGTATGATGAGAAAACGAAAGTTATTCTTAAGGGATTCAGATCCATCAAAATCAAAATGGTGTGTTGATTCATCAAACCAAGTACACGAAATAACTTTTCAAGAAGTTAAAGATGGATGAATGCAATTCCATAATTACCCCGATGCATGCATCCTGCTCTATTGAAAAAGATGAATGAAGAAAACGAGTTGACCATATATACTATCTATCTTTTGTTAACGATATTTTTAGCGTATTTTATTTTTGAGGATTCCCGCTCTGATAGTGACATCGGGTTGGGACCATACTTACATTTATCATTAAACTTATGTATGTGTACTTCAAAAAGGATTTTGTTGCCTGATATTATGATTTCGATGTCATTAAGTTTGATGGAAATTTTGGAGTGCTATGATATGTTCACGATTACGTGATACTCTTTACCTTAATAAAAAAATGTTTGAAAGTTTATATTTATTCATTTATTTAAAAATAATTTCACTGTTTTGAAAATAAGGAAGTTATAATTATTATTTTTTTCTTGGGGTTTAGGGTGTCACAAACCTTGTTCTTTTGCATAAGCTATCCTTTGAGTGCAGGTTAGTTGGATTCTACGATGTTGACTATGCAGGAAATAAGCTTAAAAGAAAAAGCATTAATGGAAATTGCACATTCCTTGGTGAAAATATGATCTTCTGGTCTTAGTGGGCTGTGTGGGAATATTTTATTTTGATAATGCACCATCATGTCATGGCATATGCATCTTCGTAGAAGTTGCCTTTGCGACATGTGTGACACCTTAAAACCCCAAATAATATATATAATAATTTATATTATATTTCTATAAAATTTGCAGCAGATAATAAATAAAAATACTGTTTCCAAAGAGAATAAAAACTTTTTATTTTAAAACTTAGGATATCACGTTTCTCCAAAATCAAAAATAAGAACACTTTAAACTTATTTTCTCTATTAAAATAGTGTAATCTCAATAAGCTTGATTTAAGTATTATTACTTGATTTAATTTAAAAACTTACTAGTACTTCTAAGATTTTCATACAAAAATTTGTTTCAAATAAATAAGTAAAATACGATTTAAACCCTTATTCCTAGTATCATTTATCAGAGCGTGGTTCCTCCCAAACTTGAACTTCAAGATTCATTAACATGTAATAACTGCGATTTCGCAAACGCATGGCCAAGTCAGTCAAACACAACCAATGAAGGAGGTGAGTTTCGAAATCATGATGACAGTATAATACAAGTAAGAAGAACACACAAACAATCATAATAGAACCGTATCATTACACAAACATTCCATCAAGAAAATATCACATTAAAAAGTCAAAATCACTCAAGGAAAATCAATAAGTTTCACTATAACATCAAATCGTCTAAGAAAATTATCACCAAAGACGATACATATTAATCACAACATAACAATCACAATAAAATGCAATGATATGCATGAGCTTAGACTCTACTTCACAATGTGGTACCATTCTAACTCTGAAGTACTTGGTTAGGAGGCTTGATACTATACCACCATCCCGGTGGAAGGACAATTCAAATTGGCTCTGTCCTCATAGATCCCCTCAACTCAACTCGAGACATATATACGTGACAATTGAGGTAAACACGTGTTGCGTGGTAGCTCCCGACATTTGGAGTGCTACCTCCATGTCACCTAGGAATTCCCCACCCGAATACCTCCAAGGTCTAACAATCTTGCCTTAAGGCTCGACAACAGACCGCCACGATCAGGCTCATTCAGTTGTACTTCCCCGGAATCACTAGGCTTATCAAGTCCTACCTATATGATGACAAAATAATCTTCACCTCATAAATTCTCAATATATATTTTATCCCCTCGTTGGCCTATGATACTCCATTAAGACCATCATCTCAAACACAAATTGGAATCACAATTATTTCACCAACTATGGGGTTACTTCAATATTCTCATCACAAATTCAAAACATCATTATCATTAATTATATCTCATCACATAAACTCATCACAAATTTATAGCATCACTATCATCAATCATACATCATCATATAGGTTTGTCACAAATTTATAACATCATTATTATTAATTATACATCATCATAATCACATAAACTTATCAAAATGAATTCACTTTTTACTATCACATCACATAAACACGTCTAATGAAACATATACATAAAATTCATTCGACATCCAATATCACAATAATATCAAATATCTCACATTTAATAAAAATAAATCAAACATCACAATAATATAAAATACCACATTTTTAACAAAGTTAAATCAATCAACACCTTATAAATATTTCTATTCCATATTTTAATCTCACAATTCCCATATTTTTACATTAATCAATTTATCACTCATAGGGCTACTGCCGTACGTAGCGAGCCCCGAATGAATCATTGAGAAATACGGTTTTCCCGTTCATCTCACATTATATTATACTCATGAATTCAAACGCTCTCACCCCTTACCTTATTTCGACGCTTTCACACACGAGTACGATTTCACGAGAAAACAATCTTTGTTCTTTGACTTTTGTCCTTCAATCGATCTAACTCGACAGTTTATGGATAAACGTCAAAAATAAATTATGAGAAAATACTCTAAAAACTAAATTTCGACATTCGGTCAAGGAACATTACCATAAATCAGAAAACAATTTAGTGGATAATATATCCACTTTTCACGTGATCGTTTTGGCGTTGGTTTCACTCACATTGGACTTACGGTGAAGAAGAATGGTGCAAAATAATGAATTCAGTAAATGGATAAGTCGGGTATTTTTGAGAGAAATCGAGGTTGTTAAAAATATGAAAAATTGTGTTTAATTGACTAGCTAAAATAATGAAACAACATACTCAAATTTGGGAGAAAATGGAAAAAAATTTATGAGACAGTTATCGTCGATTGGCTTGTTGTTGGTTTCCTCTTGGTTTTACATGTGTTGATTGTTCGCTTCCTTATTCTTCATTTTATTTTATTTACATATTTAAATTCTATATCACCATGGGTCAAGCCCATTAGTCTCACTTTTGGTTTTACTATTATTATTTTTATTTTATATCTATTTTTTTTAAAACACAATTTCATTTATATAAACATTATTAATTTTTAAAATTAATAATTTATAAGAATATAGATATAATGTAATCTTTTAAAATTACATTAATAACCAAAACTCTCATATATCAAATAATCCTATAATATATAATTTTTTTTGCCAAATATCTCAAAATTTAAAATATTACCGATCATTAGAGAAATAATCGAAATTATAA